>WEIV01007319.1:52859-64987 GCA_013390005.1 Calyptomena viridis | reverse complement strand
CCGCGCCGGGCCGGGCCGAGAGAGGAGCCGGGGGAGGTCCGGCTGCCCAGAGAGGTACAGCGGCACAACGGCCACGCCTCGGGGGCCTGAGCTATTGTAACGAGGCTTCATTTGGCCTAAACACGCGCTCAGGGCAGGTGCGGTATTTGCATAATGGTTCGTTCAGCGCGGTGTTAATTGCTGTGTCTGAAGTGCCCCGCTAATGAGGTAACGGCGTGAGGACTTCGGGAAGGAGTGGGAGGGAAGCGGGTGTAAAATTAATCAAAGGAGGAGCGCGGGCGGCATCAAAGGGCGCTCTGGCTGCCGGAGTGAGCTATGTGAGCGTTTGGTTCTCGTTACTCTAATTTATTGTAAGCTTGTGACTGCACTTAGCAAATTATGTAAGTGCCAGCATGGAATAAAATCGGCAAGCTACGCTTAGAAAAGCGTAAATGAAATTTCAGCTGCTTTCTGTAATTTTTTTGGTGCTTTTCTGCAGAGTTACAGGTAACGCTTATTCGTGAAACACTCCATGGATATACTCTTCACTACTATGTGATTAAATACTGCATTATCAACCCTTGTTGAAGCTCTTCTGTGGGAAAGTCTCATAGGAAAGTTGTGTGGTTTTGTATGTAATGTGCATAGTCTCTTCTCAAAGTCTAGGCTCTGAAAATTATGTTTGTTTTCTTGAAGTAATCAAGAAAATTTGATGGCTTCTGACTGTGCTGGTACTCCACTCTCTCTTCATAATTTATGTCTATTTAATGCTGAGAATTAAAGCTGCCTGGCATTTTTAAGAAAAAATTTAAAATCTTGCAGATACAAATTTAATGTAATTTGTTTTCTAGGAGTCTACTGTGTATTCTCAGTGTACAAAACCCCTTTTCATTATAAGCACGTAAAATGTAGAAGTAGGAAAAACTTTACATTATTTAGAGTTGAATGGACTCAGTCCATTTTCAGCTACTGGAACAGTGTAGATAGACATGTGACTAACCTTCCACAGTTTATTATAGCATAATTTATTCAGCAAGTGCCTATTTTATTTTTCCTATAACAGTTACACAAGGTAAAAAAATACTAGGTTAGGTTTATTGGTTTTAACAGCAAATCACTTTCTTTTTCTATGTGTGTGATGAAGATAGCAAAGGCTATTTAAGCAGAGACTTTAAAGTTGCTCTAGTAATGGGGGTTTTTTTGTTAGAAACCCTTTTTCATTTGTGTTCTGAAAATCCAGCTTATAGATGTCTCAATGTTGAGAGCTCTGTGTACTGACTGGTCCACGGTAACGGAGGTTTGATACACAGAAATACCTACAGATTCTTAAAGTAATTTTCTTATCTGCATGTATTTATTTCAAAAGAAAATAGTCAAACTCCTACCTTTGCTGCTGCAGACTGTGATGAGCGGGAGGGTGTATTGTATTTCATATGTGTACAAGACATACAAAATAAATTGCTTACTGAGCTTGTTATAGATTGATTGTTGGTTTTTATTAGTAGTACAATAAATTCCTTTACTCAGTGGTTTCAGTACATGTGATACTGCCACATGTACTAATAATACTAAACATGTATTTTCAAAAATACATCTGGTTTTAGTGTCAATTAACAGTTGGGCATTTTTGGCCTTAACTTCTCAAATGTAAACCTACAGCTCTACAAAAATCTTAAGGGATAGGTTCATTGAGAGAAATAAGGTGTTTACATACTCACAGGAAGATACTGGATGAATTGTATGGCTTGATGTAGTTTTGGAAGTTACGTTTCTGCTCAAGTAGTATCATCATCATGGCTAAGCTTCGTGAACAAAGAAATGGGAAGGGCTCTACCTACGCTTGCTGCAAGGGCACTGATGGCTAAAAAGGCCAATGCGGGATAGACAAGTCTGGGAACAAAAGGCACAGCTAAAAGTCTCCTTGGGTGGTATTGGTGAGGCACAGTTCTTTCTGCGATGTCTTTTCTCCTCAAGACTAATTCTACATGAGTTTTCAAAGGAGGCAGCAGCATTATAGGTGGTGTGTCTCCATGACTCTTGATTTGAGGCCAGAGTGGACCACTGATGGTGGTCGATATGGCCAAGACTGAGGTGTTGTTTCAAGGAGTCTTGGGGGCTCCTCTATTGCTGCTGCTGGTGGCAAGTTCACCATAGAGCACAATCTTAGGGAGGTGGTGATCCTCCATCCTGGAAACGTGCCCTGCCCAGCACAGTTGTGTTCTCAGCAGCATGGCCTCAATACTGGTGACACCTGCCTGTTCAAGGACGGTAACGTTGGTCACATAGTCAGTCCAGTGGATGTTTAGGATTGTACGGAGGCAGCGCCGATGGAAACGTTCGAGAAGTCGTAGATGATGGTGGTGGATGACCCATGATTCAGACCCGTATAAAAGAGTAGACAGTACAATGGCTTTATAAACACTAATCTTTGTACTTTTCTTCAGGTGTTTATTGCTCCAGACTTTTATAAAGCTTCCTGAAAGCTCTGTATGCCTTTGCTAGCCTGTTATCTATCTCTTTATCAATCCTACCATCCGAGGAGAGGATACTTCCTAGGTAGTTAAACTGCTGGACTGATCTAAGCTCTGATTTACCTATGGTGATGTGAGAAGGATGGTAAAGTTCTTGAAGTGCAGGTTGGTAAGGAACTTCTGTCTTCCTTAAGCTGACTTCCAGCCCAAAAAGCTCAGCAGCCTCTGCAAAACAAGATGTTAAGCTCTGCAGAGCTGCTTCTGTATGAGCGACAAGGGCAGCGTCATCAGCAAAAAGGAGCTCACAAACAAGGTAATTCAGAGTCTTAGTGTGGGACTTCAGTCATCTTAAATTAAACAAGTTACCATCAGTACGATATCGGATGTAAATACTGTTGTCTTCATCGAGATCAACCTTTGAAGCATCACGCTGAAGAAGATTGTGAATAGGGTTGGTGCAAGAACGCAACCTTGTTTCACACTGTTGGTTATTGGGAAG
Organism: Calyptomena viridis; assembly: GCA_013390005.1. Classification (NCBI taxonomy): domain Eukaryota; kingdom Metazoa; phylum Chordata; class Aves; order Passeriformes; family Eurylaimidae; genus Calyptomena; species Calyptomena viridis. Next base: position 62,038 of record WEIV01007319.1, on the reverse strand, counting down.
GGCTCAGGGCCATATCTCACTCGGCTGTGCTGATCCTACTCAAGTAGTATGAGTGAATTCAAAAAGGGTATGAAGAACACACAGGATTTCAGAATAAATACAGTCTGTTTGTGAGTTTGTCTTTCTCGTGGCATGTCAACACAGACTTGACCAATATAAAGTATATTGTATAGATAAAGTATACATAAAGTAGAAATGATGATTCATTTTTCTTGTCCAGCTTGGGCAGTTTTCTTCCCCAAGGACCACTTGGGTCTAATTATTACTGTCTTTTTTTCTTAAATATATTATTTTATGAAAATTGTCATACTAAGACTATAAACAAAGTTATGTCTGTGATAATTTAAAGTAAAAACCACAGAAATATTTTAATAAACTATGAAAGTAGTAATTTTAGATACATTTCAGCTGTGGGTAAACATTTTTGCAATTAATTATGGCCAGATCTAAAAATTGTTATGAACTGCTGAATTATGAATCTGAAAATGCTCAGCTTCCCATTGCTTACCTTCTATCTATTTTTACCTTAATCTAAAAATTAACTGTTCGATCAAATTCTCTAAATGTTTCTTATAGTAGGAGTTCTCAAAACATGCTTAAGGCATTTAAGCAAGAGCAGGTTCTGTGCATGAGTCACTGATGGCATCTCCTTGGAAAGAGAATAGAAGTAGAGGACTCCTGGGAAGAAAGGAGGTGCAGGTGTAGTTATTTCTTCCTGAAAAGGTGCCAAGTCACACCTGCTGTGGCTCTAGGCACTACTGTTACCACCTGGCTGTTAGACCATTTTGTCTGTGCAGCTGCACAAAATTAATTAAGAAACGTTTGTTCTAGGACTGGTTCTGTCGTCTAGTGGTTTTGCTGGCTCCTTCACTGGGACCAATTCCAGCAACTGTTGCTCTTTATGCAATGACTGCTCATTGTGAAGGTTTCTAAAAGATCCCTGGAGATGCAGATACTTTTTTTTTGTGGCTTTTGCTAAATGCATTAGCTATTGTCTATGGCACAGCCACACGTTTTGCTTTTGCTGATGGTTGGGCCCTGTATGTGTTCCTTTCAACATTTGTGTAGTTTTTTAATCTAATGCTGAGAAACACAACTTTGTTTTCACCAGAAAGGAACCAAATGCAGATATCAATTCTAAAACTTGATCATTAAGATGCAGTTCTTGACCCTGTTATTGTGCATATTACTTAATTGTCAAAATTATTGGAATCCTGGATTATAGTAACAGGCCTCGTATTGTTTTTGGAAGCTACCAGGAAAGGATAGCTCTTTGAATTGCTTTTATAAGAGATAGGGAATAGTGTGCACACATTACTTCTTAAGGTGAAACTATTTCCTCAGTTACACTACATACTAACATAAATTTTTCAGTAGAAATGGCAATTATTTAGCCTCATCAACTGCAATCAAGAAACTGAATTTTTAGTAAATTGTTGCTGCATTTTTTTTAGTCGTGTTTGCATTTACTCTATAAATTAAAAGTAATACCAACTTTACCCACTAGATGTCATAAACGAACTCTTTACTGGAAAAGGTGGGTCCTAAGAATTTGAATCATATTCCTACTCCACTTGATTTTTAAAAATAATTTGTTATAACAATTCTGTGTTATTTATAAAATTTTTTTTAATGTGGCTGTTCATAGAGATTTTGAACTTTACTGAACATTACTCTTTAAAATTAATCCTTTTGAAGCAAATAACTGAGAAAAAATGAAAACGGAGATTAACCTAATTGTTGGGCTGATACTATATGTATATTTGATGTATTTATTAGCATATAAATACCATCATTCTGGGAACTAGCAACATTGTGGGAATCATGTCTGTGGAACTTTATTTTCGTCTAACAGTTTGGTTCAGTGATGCTCTTTTCCACAAAATTATTTGAAGTGATCTAAAATGCTCTCATATTTCAACAACCATTCAGCTGGCTAACTGCACATTCTGGCATTAAGTGTTTCAGAGGAAAAGGACTGCAGGAATAGTAGTCATGAAAATATGTTTTTTCCTAAGATCAGGTTTCATTCCTGGTACTGTTAGATTTAGATCTAACTAGAAGTACTCAAGCACTTTCTACCCTGTGCCTAAGAGGCCGGGCCCCAGTGTCCAGTTTTCCCTGCCCCAGCTCTGGACCTTTACAGGAGGACACCCATAGGTTGTCACCTGCTGCTGAGGAAGATGCCAAGAGCAGGGCACCCAGACATCCAGAGCACAGAAGGGCAGTCTGAGCCCAGGCTGCCTACAACTTCCAGCTGCTTTCCTGGCACATCTTATCAAAGCTGCTAAACAGGACTCCCTAGTCTGTTTATACACCCTACATGGTCATGGGGAAGGTGTTGCAGGCCAAGTGGAACATGTAGCCTGAGGTTACCTGGTCACAGTGTGTTTGACTTGTCTGCTCTCCAGGGTGGGGTGTGCTTAGCTTGCACTAGAACTGCTCAGTTGTGGTCTCCTTTCATGTGAGTTGTCTCAGTTCTGCAACTGTGTGCAGTCCTGTATTCTGGTAACACAGATGCAAGAGTTTAGACTCATGAGCACTCAGTCGTGTCAAAAAACCTATATAAATACGGTTCAAAATGGACTTTTGTGCTTTCTTGGCTATACATTCCCTTTCTTCCCCTACATTGTTCAAAGATTTTTTCACCATTGGTCACCTCCTGTTTCAGTTCTGGAAAGTAATTTTTTATTTTGTTTTCATCACATGATTTAGCTTACAGATTTTGTATTATTAATGAATCTTGGTAACACACTAACATTAGTGAGTACCAGTGAACCTTGGGAATACACTAATCAACATGTGTCACTCCAGATATTCCTATCAGATAAAGTTGTGAAGTAAGGACCTATTGAAAGACAATAAAGGAAATACAGAGTACATAAAATGAGATTGGTTTCAGATAACTGTAGAAATATAAATGATGCAAATATATTTTTTTCATTTCCTTCTCTTTTTTTTTTCTATCATCCTAAGTGTGAGAAACCATGCAGCTATGCTAAAATCCAGAAATATAAAGTACATAAGAAATCTTAAGGCATCATTTTTACTGAAGTTTTTATTTTAAACAGATATACTAAATTAACTTTGATCCAGCTAAGCTTCAGTAGATAGCTGGTCTCCAATCTGAATACTGAAACAGAAATGTCTTTCATTGTTTAAAGGAAATAACAATTTTAGGGGCTGATGCTCCAAAAGTTAGGTTTGAATATTACAGTTCCTTTGTATATAGAGAACTCCAATCTGTGTAAAGTTGTGTGTATACTGATACAGCATACTGAATTGAAGATCTGGATATTGATTAGAACTCTTATTAGGGCTGCATATGTACTTAGTTTACTGGATTTAAAAGAGGTGGTTTTATTTTAATAAAAATATTTTCTTATCAAAATGCCATAGATGCTGTGATATGTACGAATCACAAAGCTGTTGAAGGGTCTGGAGAGTAACTTATATGAGGAGTGGCTGAGAAAACTGGGGTTGTTTAACCTGGAGAAAAGGAGGCTCAGGGGAGACCTTATCATTCTGTACAACTCTCCGGAAGGAGGCTCTAGACAGGTGGGGATCGATCTCTTCTCCCAAATAACAAGTGATAGAACAAGAGGAAATGGCCTCAAGTTGTGCCAGGGCAGGTTTAGGTTGGATATTAGGAAAAATTTCTTCACTAAAAGGGCTGTCAAGCACTGGAACAGGCTGCCCAGGGAAGTGGTAGAGTCACCACCCCTGGAGGCATTTAACAGACATGTAGATGTGGCACTTAGGGACATGGTTTAGTGGTGAACATGACTGTGCTGGGTTAATGCTTGGTCTAAATGATCTAAGGGTCTTTTCGAACCTAAACGAGGCTGTGATTCTATTCTGTGATTCTATAAATGAGCTGTCCGTGGCTATTGAAGTTGTTTCATTTAGGTTTGTAATATTTTTAGTGGTTGTAAGTTACATTTAGCTTGAACTTATTCCTGCCACTCAAAGTGGCATTTCTTAATAGCAATATTATATTGATGAATGATAAAGAAAAGTAATTAGTAATTTTTAGTGTTCAAGTTGGTAAGTGATAAAAATTTCTATCAGATTTTTTATACTGATCCACTATTAATTGAGGAGATGCTGGAGTCCTACACTACAGTTCAATAAGTATCTCTTTCTGAAATAAGCTTCCCATTTGTATAGTTCTGCTTGGTTTTCATTGTCCTTGACCTTATCAATTACACTCAAACTTCTGTTTGTGGAGTCATGTGGCTAGTCTTATTGGAGAAATGATTCATATAAAAAATGAAGTGGCAAAACACTGGTTGCTTTGATCCATAAATTTCCTCTTCCCTTTTGTCACATGGTTCCACAAGTATTTCTATTGATATATTGGAAGGGCATTGTGAAGGCTGCTTCTATTTATTCTAGCATTGATGCCAAACCCCATGCTCATTAAACCACACTCTTACCTGTAAATCTTCAATTTAGGCAACAAATACAAAAGAAAGATTTTACTCAGGTTTTTTTTTTTTCAAGAGAAAATCACATGCATGTCTGAACCAAGAATAGTGAACTAAGATGTAGAGATAGATTAAGGATTTATTAACACCTAATTTGCTTTAATAATTTTAAGATTACATTTCTGTATGTTGGCATAACTTCACAGCCTGTTCTAGTAGCACATGAATCACCAGCTCTCAAGATCAATGAATAAGCAGGACTCTATTACAGTAGTCATTCTATAAAAAGAAAATTGTGTACTATAATTTTCTGGGCTCTTATGTTACTCTGAAAAAGAAAAAGTAAGTGGATGGAAAGCTTATACTGCTTTTTGTCATTTCACTTCCATAGTTATCCAATTGAATGGAAAGCTGTTCATGCAGGCAAGTTCAGAATGTTTGGGCAACCTCTGTTGTTATGAAATGATGCAGGTACAGAGCCCAGCAGCTGAAAGCAGCAAGACTGTGTAATCCTGGAAATAGTTCTTAATATGTGATTTTCCAAGAAGAAATAAGCAGAGAAGCACTGGAAATCTGTACACTTGGAGTTTTAAGATTTGAATTGAGACAGCAGGTGGAGCTGAGTTGTGCTTTTGAACCACTGCAGAAAGAATAGGATATGAATGAATCAAAAGAAAGAGAAGTGCAGAGCTTTTGTTATGTTATTAGATGAAGGAAAAATTCCTGCATGATGCAGTCATGTTGCCTTCTCAAAAAACCCTAATTTGTTTAAAATGAACATAAGGCATATATTAGAAAGTTATGAGGAAAGAGTATTCATCTCTGTTTAAATATTGAGCTGAAGTGAGATTTTTTTTGCCAAAAAGCTGTTTATGTGCAGAATTTTTATGTCGAGATTTTTTGCATGTTTCATGGAGAGGCCTGAAGTTTTGAAGGTCAGGTTTTTGTTTCTTAATTTTTGTTTGAATTTAAAAGATATGGTCAATTAAGAGCTTACAAACTAGATTTACATTTCATTTTTTTTCATTTTCAGTTCATTAGAAAGATAAAATAAATGCACAAATAAAGACTTTCATATCGTATACAGGAGGAATAACCAATCCAGGTTTGCACTCAATTTTATTATGAGTTTCTCAGGAATCTATAGCTGAGGTTATACATTATTTCAGAGTTTGCTTCTGGGAATGATGCCAAATAGATTGTTTACGCAGTGTGGATCTTTATCCATGCCATGCAAATGCTACTGACTTAGAAAGGTCCATGTTCCTCTCCAGTGCAAAGAAACATGAGATGGCAGGTAACAAGAAGAAAAAAGTGGAACAGAAGCATTATACTCAAGTGTAGAAAATATGTGAGAAAAATTAAACTATATTGAAATGTTTGCATGATCATGATCTAACTTTGAAGGCTCTTATTTCAGTTTTAATTTTTATTTATATAATTAAAATCATTCATAATTGGTAGATCACAGTCATACGTATTTTTAAGGGGAAAAATGAAACTGGTTTTTGCAGGGAGATTTAATTAAATTTTACATTTTTCCAAGTCCATTATTTGAGAAGATTTTTTAAATCTCATGAATGCAAAGAAGACTGCAAAGTTATACAGTAATGAAATAAGTCAAATATTTACAGCTGTAGATATGCAACATAAGGTTTTTTCTCCTAAATACCTGGAATATTAATTTAATTCTGAAACAATTAAGAGTAATAGAACACCTGAAGGAAATGACAAGATGATGCCCTGGATGCTGCAAAATGAAGTGCAGTGGTACTAGACTCCCAGAGATCTTGATGATATTATTATAAATCAAGTCAGGGGCAGTAGGCTGTGGCGTTCAGACTGTAGCTCTGCCTGCTGTAGTAGGAGCTCCTCCAGCTCTTAGAGGAAATCTCCAGCCATTTGTGCTACCTGTGTACTGGTACTGCCTCTCATTATGTCTCTGTGACTCATATTTCTCCACTCATTTATGGCACAGGTTTTACCAATTTCTGTCCCTAGTTGTGGTCATAGATCTTTTTTTACTTCTCTTGATAGGCCAAAGAAGGGAAACCAAAGAAACAAGGATTTTTTTCTCCTCTTGTTGTGAAGTAGATGTGGTGATAGTTTCTCATTCCTGTGACAGCAGAGGATTTCCCATCAGTAACCTCTGAGCTGATGGACTTTCAGATGATCCTTTGCCTTTTTCTTCCTGACGTCAGACAGGACTGTGGTCCTTGAAAGGAGGGAAAGTGAAACATATGGCAGATCAGATGTTGGGATGATCTGATAAGCATGCATTCAGCTTTTTGCCATGAACTAAGAGTAGCTTTTGAAGTGTTATTTTTAGTGAGTTATTTTAAAGGAATAACTTAACTGTTTCAAGCATTGTGCTTTTGTTTCTCTTGCTGTCTGCTGTACACAGTTTGTGATAGCCCTGTTTGAAATGCTTTATTTTCCAGCTGGATCTGGAAGTGAATTTATAACCTAAGTGACTGATCATTTGATATACTCTGATATAATGCATTCAGCAGGATTAAACTGGAGGAGAAATTTCTTTATGAAAAAAATAATTTTGAAACACAATGCTTAAAGTAACTAAGTTGTCAATGAAAAGGGTAGATTTGAAATGTAATTTTTTTTTTTTTTATATGTTACATTTTTTTAAAATGTAATTTTATATGTTTTAGAGTCTATATTTTCAAAGTTTTACAAATCGGAAATTTTCAACTCAAAGTGTCTACTTTTAAAATTAAAACTTATATAGGAGAGTTTTAAAAGTTGTAGGCATAGTGCTTCTGAACAAGATTCACAGTGGCAAAAAGAAATAGTATAAAATCCATTTTAGACCACTTTTAGATTTTTAGAACCATTTTGAGGTTCTTCTATATATTGTAGCCTTTCTGAAATATTTCGCTAATACAGTAGCTTAGAGTGTATCATCATTTCAGAACTGGGATTTGATGAGTTTACATGCAGATGTAGTTGTATTAAGTAGTTTAAAAAAACCCTTAATTTATATTGTTTTTCTTATTCCTAATCTTGATTTAAAAGAGAGCATTTTTGACTTTCAAAGACTTCAAGACAGCCTTCAATTCTGTTTCTTCTAGGTTACCTGAAAAAAATCACAGTTGAAGCCTTCGGGTAAGATTAACAAATTGATCTTTACTCCTGGATAACAGTCTTTTTGTTGTATATTTTTAAGTTAATTGAAATTATTAGATTCTATCATGCAGCTGAAGATACCATTACTGTTCCAGTGCCTTTATTAATAAAGAATATAAACACAAATAACAAATGTAAATAAATAATTTGTGATAATAATTAATATAAATTGTATACATAGGTTTAGGCTGGATATTAGGAAAAGCTTTTTCACTGAAAGGGTTATTCGTCATTGGAATGGGCTGCCCAGGGGGGTCGTGGAGTCACCATCCCTGGAAGTTTTTAAGAGAAAACTTGATGAGGCACTTAGTGTCATGATATAGATGGAGGATTGATGATTCATGTTGATGTTGTGTTATAGGTTGGACTAGATGATCTCTAAGGTCTTTTCCTACCTTGATGTTTCTGTGATTCTATTATTTATAAAAATAATGACTGTAAATAATAAATATCACCAGATACAGAAAGTAATTTGTTGCCTGTACTGTTTCTTAAGAAGCTTAAAGCTATTTACTTTTACATTTTAATCCTGTAATCAGGAAATCTGCATTCAAGAGCTGTCTCAAAAATTCAGTTAGTACTGCAAGGCAGTAGTGATGAGATTTCTTGCAAGGTGAAGTTGGCTCAGAAGTGTGGATGTTGAACTTTATGTAGGGAAGCAAAGCTAAGACTTTTGTCCTAAGTTCAGCTGTACAATTGGATTAGATCTGTATGAAAAGAAAGCCAGAGGAAATATTTTGGATATAGTTATTTGTCAGAAGCCTCCTGTATTTGTGACAAAAGCCTATATTACAATAGATTGCTGAAACAAACAGCGTATATAATTTCATATTTGTAGATATGTTTCTTGTTCTTCCCTCTTTTTAGCACAGGGATCAAAACTAAATTTTGAGACTGAACATAATCTAAAAATCTTTCTTTCATGTGAAGTAAAACAAATTTTACAATACATATACATATAAGATGGTTGGTGTCGTTAGATGTGATGGCTGATCAACCATGAGTTCTAAAACTATGTCTGGATTAGGAATTCATCAACACACAGGGATCAGGTTTGTAGAGCAAGAAGTTTATGCTGGGGACCAGGTATCTGTATTCATTAAGAGGGTTACTTGGGCTAATTCTAGTCTGGTCAACAGGCTGAATGATCACTGAAGGTGGGAGTCCTTTGGGTGCATGCCTGGAGCACATCCTTCTGCTTGATTTCATCTGGAAGAAATGCAATTTGTCTATTTTGATCATTGTTCCTCCTAGTACAGTCAGTGACAAAGACTGGGAAATTCAACTCAAAAGAACATTCCAAATCTGAAGTAAAACATAACGACATATTGAGACATGGGGAAAAAACCTTAAATTGTATCTTTTAGGGCTCTGTGATATTGTTATATGGAAAGAGGGTTTTATGTTTATTTGTAAATTTTTCACTTTGGTGGAAATGCTGTCTCCAAACCTTCTCAGGTACTGATTCATTTAATTTGTAACACATTCTTGCATTGATTATTTTCTTATACTTGGAATTAAGTGAAATGTTACAGAATAAGTTGTCTGTGGTTAGTGTCACAAAGGCTGAAAGGAAAAGGAAGTAGGGAAAATTTGAAGGCACAC
>WEIV01007319.1:27168-52307 GCA_013390005.1 Calyptomena viridis | reverse complement strand
GGGTTTTATGTTTATTTGTAAATTTTTCACTTTGGTGGAAATGCTGTCTCCAAACCTTGTCAGGTACTTATTCATTTAATTTATAACACATTCTTGCATTGATTATTTTCTTATACTTGGAATTAAGTGAAATGTTACAGAATAAGTTGTCTGTGGTTAGTGTCACAAAGGCTGAAAGGAAAAGGAAGTAGGGAAAATTTGAAGGCACACACATAATATTTAGCTTCTCTACTTACCATACAGAGCAGGGAATTGTTTTCTGCTATAGAATGTAATTCTCAACGTATTGTCAGACATAAAATTGAAAACAAGTGTATTCAAGCCACACAGAACACCAGGAAGGAATAATACCAGTAATTGATTTACATGAAGAATGAAGGGCCCCACCAGAGTCGTTTAGCTTTTAGAAAAAGTAGACTTGATTTGTAGGTGTACAAAATGCTCATAATGAAGCATCCATACCTGTTGCAAATTTGTTAAAATCAGTTCAGCATTAAAATGGAGTTCTTATATTTATCATTCATATATTTTATTAATATTAAAATCTTTAAATGTGTAATATAACAAGAACCTAAAGAATAATGGATTATTTTTCTAACCTACCTGTAAACAGCTGTTATGCTCAAAATCTTTATGTGCCTACAAAGAAGACCTACCTGATACCTAAAGGCAATATTTATTTTCACTATATACTAAAACTTTAGCAGTCTAATCAAAGAATGATTAGTAGTACTATTATTATTATTTAATAATTGAAAAAAAAGGAAGAAAGATAAAGAATACTATGCTGCAAGATGTCTTAATGCAGTTAAATGTATCTTTATGCACTTCTTTATGCACCTCCTAACATCTACCCTTATTCTGTTGTTATTCTCAAGTCTTACACTGTCCCTCTGACTGAGGCTGACAGGTTCAAGGCTGGCATGGTAGAGTGAATTACCATTATTACTTCAGCAGAAGGAGTGTAATATTCATATTCATGTTGTCTTCTCTCTCACTCTGGCATCTACATTAGGTCATTTAAATGTGTTTTCCAACACAGTTTACACCTTCTTCTTTTTACATCAGTCTGCAAGTCCACATTGCATCCTAATTTACTATATATGGCACATATTACATACTTCAGATATTTGTTCTTTGCTCCGTTATCTATAAAACCACTTCTGTCCAGCTCCTGTCTCTGGATTTCTTTAACTGACCGTTGGTGAGTTGTTTATAGTCTTGGTCCTCCAGTGTTAGCCTGGGCCCTATATCTTAATATCCCTACCTATACTCCTCTATGCCATGTCTCTGCCTCTGGAGGCCTCTACTATCATGCTAGATCTATATTTCTCTACATCATCACCTTAAACTCATAAATATTTCCTTATACATAGATGAAATTTTTGCTACTACTGTTTTTATAAAGCTATGTTTATCTTGTGTATAGTTAAGAGCAAATTAGACATGGAAACCTGGTCCTTGAAAGAATTACTGTTACAGATAAAGCATGTAAAATCTCCTGGGGAAGGTCAGACAAGGTCTCAGTCCTCAGACCTTGCAAACTCAGTGCAGAGTTTGTTGCCTGTTATTAGCAATGGCTGTACTGAATGTATTGGAATACAGGGGCATGTATACATGACATACAGCCAATATCTCTGCTTTACAGTATCATTTGATACTCTTTTATAAATGTGTAAAGATATCATTAATTAATTTCGTAATAGATCTTTAGGATAGAATGGTAGTATTAAATACTCTACTTTATGAAAGAAATAAGATACCTCATTAAGTAGTCTAAGTATAGTAAAGGATTGGTTTGGGTTTGTGGGTTTTTTAATTCCATGGGAATTAGTTTCTCGCACTGATAAAGTACTACTTAATGTAGATGTTCTTTCTCCTAGGAGATTGTTTTCTTACAAATGTCAGTAATATACCGCACACAGCTGTTGCTTAAGTTTGGAGAATGTGGGCGAGTTTTCAGTTTATATTTGATTGTATTAACTGACTGTAATCTTGCCTGAACAGTAGAGTAACATTTATTGTTTCTGAGTTAATATTGCAGTCGTATTGAACAAAATGTTCAGGGGTTTATCATGCACCTTGTGTGCACATGATTAAAATGCCATTGTACTGTAAAAACTCAACGTTCTTGACCCGGGAGTTGAGAAGTGTCTGTGAAGGTAAATGGTGTGATAGTATGTTCTTCATGAGGGGGTTCTCTCTCATGGGTAGCACATGCAAGAATTTCTTTATACCAATAATGCTGCTGATCTGCATGTAGCTACATGGATATGAAGTGTGCCGAGTCTTCTGCAGCAATAATTTGTGATAAATGGCTGTCTGTAAATGAACATTTTTTTTTACAGTGGGATTAAAATTCTTAAAAAAATATTTCAAGTACTGTTTTCCTTTTTTGTTGTATGAATGACATATTTGAATTATACAATAATATTAATTATGCTGAGAAAATATTTGTCTTAGCTATAACATTTTCTTAGAAAAATTTGTGTACTAAAACCTCAGAGCACGATAATGCAGATAGTGACAGAAGCTGAAAATCAATCACATGTGAATGTGAGTGAACCTATAAATGATGAAAAATGTCTTGCAAACCAAAAGTGGACAGAAAAGTCTCATTCAGTTTTTAAAGCTAGCAAGTGTAAATCAAGTTTTGAGGAAGAAAAGAAGGCATTCATGATCTGCTTTTTATGCTGTTGGGTCTTTAGATTGATAGTATCACACACTGGAGGTATATTAGTACTTTTGTATGTATTGGTACTTTCCATACAAAAAATGACCTAATTGTCTCATATTTCTTTCATGTAATTATCTAGTAATGAGAAAATAACCTGTTTTTCAGAGCTACCCCATGGAAAAAATCTTATGCTCTTTTATGCAAGTTTGATTTATAGGCATGTACTGCAGAGCACAGTGAATATAAGACATTCATCTTCCTATGGCTAGTTGCTATGGAAACATAGTACACAGTACAATGTCATTCCAGCTCTGGTGATGCCTGCAGTAGTTTATTCCTTTGTTGTTCTTGTTTCTTAAGCAACTGTCATGCAGCCTCTCGTATTATCACACTTCATCACCTATACAAGTCTTTTTCCTTATCTCTTGAGAACCATATCTAATAGAAAAGATGCATTTTTTGTCTACCCATGCATATCAGCTTATGTACTTTTTTTTTTATTTTAAATCATTAAAGCTTGTCCCATGCCCCAAATAATACACCATTGCTCTAGAACTGGTGAAAGAAGATGGCAAACCAGACTGAACGTCAGTGTAAAGGACCTGACTCATCATCTTATTTACCATCTCTTGTCAGTGACTGGAGTTAAGAATTATTTTCTCTAACCAGTATCACAGTCCAGGAAGACAGAAAGGAAAAATAATCAGATTCTCCTAATTGGCCTTAGCTGGTATTTGTGAGGTAGACAAACAACAACTGATTTAGCATACCTACTCAGTTTCACCCTTGTGAAAGAGGAAGTGAGGAAGAAAAAGGAGATCCTTATAATTGATGTAAAAAAATACTAAAGGTGTTCAGAGGAACAATAGTCAAATTGAATGTTTTTTTATGTTGAGAAGCTGCACCCTGACACAAGTTCTTTTTCAAGGCAGTACCTGTTTCATGATTCATTACCCAGTGTACCAACACATGACTGGGGTGATACTTTGCAAGAAAACATTGAGGTAACACCTAAGGATAGATGTATCTTTTAGGTAGTACTAATAATGAGTTTAGTTTTACTTTTCTATCTATACCTCTGTTACCAATTTTGTAATCCAGCTTGATCCTGGCTGCTGACTCACTGACTGTCCCCACAATGGGCTGGGGGAGAGACTCAGAAGAGCAAGAATAAGAATGCTTGTGGATTGCTATAAGGACACTTTAACAAGTGAGGGCAAAGCTGCACATGCAAGCAAAGCAGAATATGGGATTTATTCACTACTTCTCATCAGCAGGCAGATATTTAGCTGCTTCCTAGAAAGCAGCACACCCCATGGTTACTTGGAATGCTAAACATCACAGCCACTAACATCCTCTCCTTCCTTGTCCTTTCCCCAAGCTTTTATTGCTGAGAGTGAAGTCAAAGAAAGGTTGGGGTTGGAATGGGCCTTTAAAGATCGTCTAGTCCAACCCCCTTGCCACAGGCAGGGACATCTTCCACTAGACCAGGCTATCAGAGCCTTGAATATTTCCAGGGATGGGACATCCACAACTTCTCTGGGCGACCTGTTCCAGTGTTTCACAGTCCTCACTGTAAAAATTCTTCCTTACAGGCAATATAAATCTACCCTGTTTTATTTTAAAACCATTGCCCCTGTCCTATACTACAGGCATTGGTGGAAATGCCTGTCTTTCTAATAAGCCCCCTTTATATGTTGCAAGGCTGCAAAATGGTCTCCCTGGAGCCTTTTCTTCTCCAGGCTGAATGGCCCCAAATCTCAGCCTTTCTTTTATTGCAATAATAGGTGATATTATAAGTTGCTTTACAGCAGGAGCAACAAATTTCATAGAGTAGGGAACATCCCTTTGGTCAGTTTGAGTAAGCTCTTCCAGCTGTGACACTTCCCAACTTCTTACCAATCTCCAGCCTACTCACTGGGAGAATGCAGTGGGAAAAATGAAAACCTGGAGGATGTGCAGCCGCTACTCAGCAGTAGTCAAAACACTGGTGTGTTATCAATGCTGTTCTACTCAACAGATCCAAAACACAGAATCATTCATGCTACAGTGAAGAAAATTCAATCCATCCCAGCCATAGTACTGTGAATTCAAGTTATTCATTCATTCTAACATTTGTCTAGTAAAAAACATCACTAGCTAAATCCTGCAGGACCTGGGCATAGTGTTTCTATGCAGCAGCAAGCCATTATACATCTATGTTGCATGCAGTGAAAGCATGAATCTTTCACTATAGATAACTCTGGCAGCAAATCATCCTAACAAAAATTGTAAATAGAATTTCTATTAGGTATGACTCAAGTCTATTTGTTTTCCCAATCCTACTGAAAATTCATTAAAAAATCTGAACTTTTTTGCATATCACTTTTTCTGAAGAGAAAGGGACTGTTAAAAAATTTGACATAAGCACAGGCATGAATTTTTGCAGGTTTGAAAACATAACCTAGCGTGTTACTGTTAGCAATATGCCACACACTTATGTATTTATTCCTTCTAAATAGTTCAACATTCATTTTTCTAATTTGAGGAAAATTACTACATAAATATTACATTTAAGTTAATTAAAATTAAGTTCATATTTAAATTAAAAATTTGTGCTTTTTCTATTTTTGAGGACATGTCCAAACAAGTATTTACAATTATGTTAGCAAATTTAAAGAAGTCATTGGTTCCAACCTCCTAGTTACACTTCTGCCTTTCACACTGGCCTTCTGTCATTGGTCCTTGAGGTGAAGAGCAAATTGTTTTAACTTAGACCATTCTTATTGTCATTCTTTTATTTTGCATTGCCATAGAGTGGGAATATGCATGTGGTCAGTTGCCATAATATGTTCATGGTAATACAACTTTAAAATGTCTTAATGCTACAGGAACTGCTTAGCTGGTGAATCCTCAGGACTCTACAGGTATTTTCTTTCAGATGTGATAAAACTGTGACATATAATAAAAAATATTAGAATGTGGCAGCTATAAAATAGACATCAAAGATTTTTTTTATTATTATGAATAACATCTGTGGTAATAGCAGTGCACCTGCCAACATGCCTCAAATGTGGATCAGTCCTTTTAGGAATAGCTTATGTTTATTCATTTTGGTGGTCTCTTTACAGGGACTACCTACACAGATGCTGATTATTTTTTAATTGCATTGGATGATAAAAACTGGGGAAAAGACTGACCCAACCAAACTCATTTCAAATAAACTATTAAACAGCCATTAGATTACAACAATTCTTGTTCTTTTTAATCCAAAGCTGAACCTCTACCCTGAAGGGAAAATTGTTCTTTAAGCTCTTTCAGAGCATACGTATTATTAAAAATAGATTTTTCTCCATAGCTTTTTCTCCATTGTTAAGAATAAAAGATTTTTTTTGCAAAATAAACTGCATCTTCTATTTGGACTGTAATCTGTAATGTATGCTGATAGACTGAAAACCTGATATGTTTGGATTCGTTTTACTTTAATTAATAGAATAGAGTATTTCAGCGGGAAGGACGTACATTGTTCATCTGGTCCAAATGCCTGACCAGTTCAGGGCTGGCCAAAAGTTAAAGCATGTTGTTAGGAGCTTTGGCCAAATGAATCTTCAACACTGACAGGCTTGAGGCATCAGTCACCTCTCTAGGAAGCTTGTTGCAGGGTTTGACCACCCTTGTGGTAAAGAATTGCTTCCTAATGCCCAATTTAAACCTCCCCTGATAGAGCTTCAAACTATTCCCATGTCCTGTCACTGCACAGTGTGTCACTGGATCGAAGAGATCAGCACCTCCCTCTCTACTTCTTCTTGCCAGGAAGCTGTAGAAAGTAATGAAGTCATCCCTCAACCACCTTTTCTCCAAACTAGACAAGCCCAAAGTCCTTACCTGCTCCTTACAGGACATTCCTACCAGCTTTTTGATCCTCCTCTGGACGCTTTTAAGGATCTTCACATCCTTCTAAATTGTGCATACAGAACTGCACACAGTACTCAAGCCAAATACAGTGGGATAATCCCATGTTCTGACCGGCTGGTTATACTGTGCTTGATGCACCCCAGGATGTGTGTCACCCTCCTGGCTGCCTGGGCACATGGGTGACACACACTGAGCTGCTGCACTCCCAGATTCCTTTCTACAGGGCTGTTTTACAGCCACTCCTTTCCCATCTGTACTTGTGCCTGGCATTACTCTGTCTTAGAGCAAATTTGGCATTTTGATTTGTTAAACATCGTCCCATTAGTCATTGTCCAAAGCTCCAATCTGTCTAGATCTCTCTGCAACATCTCCTGTTCCTCAAACAGCATCCTCCAGTGTGGCATCATCAGCAAACCTGCTAATGGTGCATTCAACTCCTGCATCCAGATCGTTGATAGATGTAATGAGCAGAACTGGCCCTAAACTTGAACCCCAAGGCACAACACTGGTGACCAGTCACTAGCTACACATAGCCCCATTTACTACAATCCTTCAAGCTCTGCCCTTCAACCTCTTCTTCACTCAGTACATCATGAAACTGCTCATCTCACAGTTGGGCAACTTGTCCAGAAGGAAGTTGTGAGGAACAGTATGAAAATCCTTACTAAAATCCAGAAAAGCTACATCCACTGCCTCCCCTTCATCCACTAGGCAAGTGACCTTATCAGAGGGATATCAGATTGGTCAAACAAGGCTTTTTCTTTGTGAACCCTCTCTGACTGTGTCTGATGATTGCATTACCTTTCAGTATCACCTAGTACGATGATCTCCATAATTTTTCCAGGAACTAAGGCTAGACCAACAGGTCTGTACTTTCCTGTGTCTTTCCTCCCTCACACCCTTTTTGTGGATGAAATAACATTGGCTAGCATTCAGTCAGCAGAGACTTCCCAAGACCCTTAGCAGATGATCGAGAGAGATCCTGCCATAACATCTGCTAGTTCCTTTAGAACTCAGGAGTGAATCCCATCAGGCACAGACTTGTGAGCATCCGGCTAAAACAGCTGGTCCCTTACAACTTCAGTGTCCACAAATGGAAAGTCACCGTTCACACATTTGTGGTCATCTGACTCAAGGGCACAAGCAGCTCAAGGTCTATCAGTATTATTAAAAACAGGTAAAAAACTGCATTGGATATAGTAGAATAATATAGTGTGGATAGTATGAATAATATAAATAGCAATAATTCTTTTGCAGTGGCAATGAAATGTTTGCAAAGTCTAGAGTCCCTTTATAGTAAGGAAAAAACATGACAAAAATAAAAATGAGCCAGTATATGGCATAATAAAAGAACAGCCTTATGTCAAATTATTAACCAGTTTTCTTTGCATTTCAATTTTGTTCTCTTTTCTTACAGTCCCTGCTGCATTTTGAGCAGAAATGCAACACAGTTAAAAAGGGGGTATTGTAATATTACATCCTAACAAAACTTAAACTAGCAGCTAGTTTTAAAAAATACCCAATGACAATGCTTGGTTCTAACATGACAAACTAAATTATTATTTGATTTAATAAATTGAAGTGACAGTATGTGCTCTTTATAACATTGCAGCAAAGTGTCCATCATTAGTATTTTGTTTAAGGATAAGATACTATTAATAGGATTTAAATGGTGCGTGTGCTCTTAACAATCCTTATATTCCTGAATTGGACAAAGTTTATAAAAATGTTCATATTTCAGCTTTAGAAGAATTTCTGTGGGATTTTTAATTGACTTCTGAGCATTGTAGGATAATGGGTGTCCACTCACTGATACCTTCAGAGCTCTGTAATTTAACTAGTAAGTACATTTAGCAAAGGAAAAATAATTATTTTTTTTCGTACCTTATATTAAGGATTTTTTTTTTTATTTTTAGTGTATTCTTAGTCAGACATACACAACTGTCTTTTATGTGTGTGTCTTTGTCCCCTATTATAAACTCCTAGTACTGTTAATCTCTTTTGTAATCAAATGTTTTTAGGAAACAAGCTAACGGCTAACAGCCACTGTTTTCTTGACAGATAGTTTTGATTTGTCTTGTCTACTGCAACTGACTGTGTGTCTCCCTTAATCTAATAAATATTAAGCTGTTTGTCTTACACATCTAAATCACAAACTTGGCAGCGAATCTCTTCTTCCTTCTGTTTCTTTTTATCTGCTGAATTTTCTCCCATGGGTAACATTAACATGGTGTATGCACTACAATACCAAATGCAATGTTAATTCTTTATCTAAGTTAGTGAATGTAAATACATAGTCGCTTTGTCTTCTGCTTATGCATAAATATACATAATATGCTGTGACTAGAATTTTCGAGTATGAGCATTATTCCAAATTAAGGATCTAATAGATTTTCCTTATATTAATTCTATTTTGAAAAATAATAATTCTGAAAAAAAAAAAAACATTTTAGTGTCATTTTAAAGGGCATATCATGTTTTATTTCAAAGAATGAACAAAAAAATTTGAAAAAAAGAGAACTCTTTATTCTTTTCCTCCTGGCTGCTTATGTTGGAAGGTTATTAAATTCTTCAGACTAACTTTTTCATGCTGACAAACTGCTTCATAAACACTTCAACTGGAATCTTGTCTGGAGTAATCTAGTAAAAATGTCGTTAAGGAGTCAGTGATGCATTTAGTTAACAAGACTGTAATTAACTAATTTCTTCTCTGGCCCTCACCTTAGTGTTGTTCTTTTTTCTGAAGATCTATTTTAGTAATGTATGTTATACTTTTTTTCATATATGTATATAATAGCACAGCAATACTGTTTTGCAGACTCATTCCTCTGTTTCTCATACCTTTAAAATTCTGACTGGGACTGGAGGATTTTCAGTCAGCCCTTTTTGGTTGTGAATTTCTTTTTGCATTTGCTCGTGTCCTTCATTTAGAAGAAAGTAAACAATAGCCATACTTCATATATATGCCTACAGATAACTCAGGAGGGTATGAATTTTAGTATTGTAGCTTCTGAAGTCAAGTGACTAATGTAATCAGTGTTCAAAGATCATTGATTTCCCCTGAGCAGTGTCAGTAGTTAGAATTTAATGGTTTCGGAAAATACCGTTCTTATATTTTAACTGTTCTCCATAGTAAAGGCTTGTAATAGCTCGGATATTTTTGTATTTTATCTTGGTTTATACTATCACTTTTAGGGTTGGAATACCTACAAAGAAGTTGGAATTAGCTTCTTCCTATTCTTTTGTTAATTTAGTGTTTGACAACAACAAATGCTAATTTAAGTTCAGAGCTCATTTAATAATGTCAGGGAATATGGTGACAATGCCATAAAACTTTTGATAAACTTCTTTATGAAACTTGATGAGGATTTTTTCACTGGCATGAATTGAAATGATGTTATCTTGCTGAACTGAATGTATAATGAAGCCTACAGAGGCACATACATACATTTTTGCTTGTTTAGTGCATATGTTATTTAATTTTAAAATCTTCATGAACTTCCAATGTAATAAGATGCCATATACAATCTCCTAGTCTCATGTGAACTCTTTTATAGTCTTGTGACTGTGGTTTAACCCCAGCTGGAAACTGAGTACCCCACAGCCACTCACTCACTCCACCCCCAGTGGGGAGGTGAATTGAGCTGAGCTAAGAAAACTTTGATAAATGAAAAGAAATAATGAAAAGGAGAGAGAGAAAGGAGTAACACCAGACAGGGACAAGTAATCCTCAATACCATTGCTCACCACCCACTGAATGATGCCAAACCCATTCCCCAGTAGCAACTGGCCCCTCACAGCCAAACACACAGACCCTCACCCCCACCACCTCTTTGTTTAGATACTGGGCGTGCCATTCTGTGATAGGAAAATCCCTTTGGCCAGCTTGGGTCACCTGTCCCACCATGCTCCTTCACAGATTCCTGTGCATCTGCTCACTCTTAGAGCATAGGAAACTGAAAAATCCTTGACTTAGGGTAAACCCTGCAGAGCAACAACTAAAACATCACCCTGTTATCATTATTCTCATTCTAAATCCAAAACACAGCTCTCTACCAGCTACTAGGAAAAAAATCATCGCTGCCAAAACTAGGACAATACAGAATTGCACAGAATCACCAATATGCTGAGTTGGAAGGGACCTGCAGGGATCATCGAGTCTGTAGTGGTTCAACCCTGACTGGATGCCAGGTACCCACTAAAGCCGTTCTCTCACTTCCCTCTGCAAACAGGCAGAAGAGAGAAAATATAGCGAAGGATTCCTGGGGTGAGATAAGGACCATAAGAGATCCCTTACTGATCACTGTCATGGGCAAAACAGTCTCCAAGTGGGGATATTTAAATCTATTACTATTACAGGATCAGAGCTTAAGAATGAGAAGTAAAATAAATCTTAAAAGACATCTTCCCCCCACCCCTATCCTCCAAATTCTCCTCCTCACCCCCAGCAGTGCAGGGAGACGGGAACGGTGGTTACGGTCAGTTGTTGTTTCTGCTGCTGCTCAGAGAGAGGAGCCCTCCCTCTGCTTCCCGTGGGGTCCCTCCCACAGGAGACAGTCCTTCACCAGCTTCTGCAGTGTGAGTCCCTCCCATGGGAGACAGCCCTCCACGAACTGCTCCAGTGTGAGTCCATCCCATGGGCAACAGTTCCTCAGACACTGCTGCCCCATGGGTCGCTTTTCCACAGGGTACAGTTGTTCAGATACAGGCTGCTCCAGTGTGAGTGTCCTCCATGGGCTGCAGGTGGATCTCTGCACCCCTGTGGTCCTCCATGGGGAGCAAGGGACAGCTGTTCCACCATGGTCTTCACTATGGGCTGCAGGGTCACCTCAGCTCCTTCCTCTCCTTCTGCACTGACCTTGGTGTCTGCATTGCTGTTCACATGTTCTCACTCTGCTCTTCTGTGGCTCCCGTCTTCATGTGCCCCTTAAATTTTTCTTTCTTCTTAAATATGTTATCACGGAGGTGTTACTATCATTCCCAATTGGTCCAGCCTAGTCCAGTGGTAGGTCTGGCCTGGAGCCGGCTGGCATTGGCTCTGCTGGACATGGGGGAAGCTTCTGGCAGCTTCTCAGCCTCCCCTATGACCCCTCCCCCTACCAAAACCTGGCCACAGAAACCCAATACAGAGTCCAACTCAGCCCAGCACAGGACCATCCCCAAGAGTCACACCGTGTGCCTGAGAATATCATCCAAATGCTTCTTTCAACTCTGTCAGGCTTGGTGCTGTGACCACTTCCTTGGGGAACCTGTTCCAGCACTCAACCACCCTCTGGGTGAAAAACCTTTTTTTAGTATCCAGCCTAAGCCTCCCCTGAGACAACTTCAAGCCATTCCCTTGGATCCTGTCGCTGGTCACCACAGAGAAGAGATCAGTGCCTGTCCCCTCTCTTCCCCTCATGAGGAAATTGTAACTGCAGTGAGGTCTCCCCTCAGTCTCCTCTTCTCCAGGCTGAACAGACCAAGTGACCTCTGCTGCTCCTCACAAGGCTTCCCCTCAAGGCCCTTCTCCATCCATGTTGCCCTCCTTTGAACACTCTCTAATTGCTTAGTATCTTTTATTGCAGTGACCAAAACTGCACACAGTATTCAAAATAAGGCCATATAAGGCCTTTTAGATGTTAAAGGAGCTAGTATCTGCTACTGCAGCTGTAGTGGGAAATCATGGAACATTCTTGATAGTTCTTAGATTAATTCAGATTAAATTGGTTTAATCTTCTGAAAATTCAGGAAAATCCAGCACATTGGCAGATGTCGAGCCACAACAAGCTGTGATTTACCTTTTGATGACCAGAGAGATGTGAGATCTTTGATTTGGTTTGCCCTGTTTGCTGAGGCTAGTGCTGCCTAAACCATGCTCATATATGAATGATACCATATATTAGAGAAAATATTAGGTGAAATTGTTGTATTGATGGAACTTTTTATTTCTCCTCCCTTCCTCCTTACCCTTTTTAATGATGATTAGTCCCAGGAAGACATATATAAAGTGGAACAAAGTTTTTTGAATGAATGGAAAATCTAGGTTGAGATGAAGTTCCATGCCAAAGAATAAAGCTTTCTTCTTTGTGTCAAGAGAGTGATTCAAGACCGACATGTCATATAACTGCAATTCAAAAAAACACACATCTTGTGCATTGCCTGCGGATGGTGCCATATGGCATACTTTCACAGAGGGGTACAGAATACTTTTGTCAGTGCTTGAGTATAGTATTGATTTAAGAGGTCAGTCTTTATTGTATAATTCAGTGCAAAGTTAAAGGCCTTGTGAAGGGACTGTGTATGTGCTGACATGCAGTAGAAAGACTTAAGAGCAGGTAGCTGGAGCAAATTACAACAAGCTGCCTGCTCTGGAATAGGGAGACACCTTGGCTTTTCATTCTATATGGTGATTTTTCATCAATACTACCTCTATTGTTTCATTATATACAATTCTGGTTTTCTAGGGAAGTTAGTCATATACTTTCACACTTTCTGTATGTCCTGCCTTAATTATTGTTAATATATTGGCCAATTTCAACCAAATTAGAGACAAATAGAAGTCTAAACCCTCCTAAGTGTCCGTAACTTAAAATTCTAACAACATGTGTTTTTTTCCTAGATGAGGCAGAAAACATGCTATTAATTCATTCTGAGAAATAGAAGCAAGTTATTTGTTAAGCCTGTATATATTAATTTCTTACATATATGTAGTTTTTAAACTTACCTAAAGCTTCAATCAATTATGGCATATACTGTCTCTTCCTCAGCTAAACAACAAGGAAAAAGAAAAGGATAAGAAGCATGAAGAGAGTCAGAAGTATTGTAAAGTAAGACGTCACTGAGGAATCAATCAAGTTATTTTGGTAGGTGGATGAATCAAATCTCCAGGAGGCTAGATTCATAATTTCTCCAGTCATTAAACATCTTGTTTCTGCTCCTCTAAGTAATTTTTTTTTCCTAGAAGAGAAAATTAGATTGATGCTGACAGCATCTGTTATTTGGCAAGGCTAATTCCTTAGGACATTATTAACCCCTCTCTACCCTACTATAACTGACTGACTTTTTGAAGAGGATTTATTAAGATATTCCATGACTCCGAAAGAATTCCAGATAACAAAAATGAATAGAGTTAGAGGAGACTGAAGGATGGCAGGTGATCCCATTTCTTCCATATTCTATAACAGTTTATGTTGGACAGTTTATAGCCAAGCTTTTTCAATTTTCAGTGTTAATATGAACACTTAGAAGTAGACACCTGTGATGTCTGTGTAGTAGGTCTTAACAGCCTTTCAGAGAAAGCCTATTGAAGTTAACCTGTTTGCTATTTTATGTAGCTTTCAAGGAATATACAGTACCAAAGTCTTCTGTTTCCTAATGGATTAAGTAGTTGGTTTATCCAAGACATCCTGCTTTTTAAGTCTTACGTTTGCTCCTGTGTCTTAACTACATCAAATTTATACTTCTTTCTAACTCCAAGACCCCATCATATTTATGAAACAAGGTCCATCTTCCATGCTAACTCATGTGTTCTTTTGCCCTTCCTGTGTCTATTTTTTGGAATTTTTCTCTTTCTTGTATTTTTGACTTCAAACCATGTTAACAGATATATTTCTTCACATAGACAATTTACTGTATAATCAGGGTTTTTTTACTTGAATAGAGATGAAAATCAGAAAAATACTATCAACTCTGAGTATTAAAAGTATATTGTCTGTTTAGGAATTATTTAAAGAATTGTATGGATACTCTTAGGCAAGTTACTCCGAATGAGGTGTGAAAAAATGTGGAAATCAACAGCAGCATGGAATAGGATAAAATACTGGAAAAGAATGACACAGATAGGAAGTAGAATGTGTTTGAGGATAAATGAATGTATGCACTAATGTTATGCATGTTGCTTAGCAACAGACAGTAAAAGTGTGGATGAACAAGTATAAAAAGTAATTAAAGGAAAGAGGCGTGTGCATGGCATGGTACGGATAATAACCAGGAATACAAAAAATGAGAAAAGCAAAGATGGAGAAAAAAACAGATTAAAAAATGTTGAGAGAAATATTGAAACTTTTTTTATTCTTTGTAGATGGATTTTTTTCCCTGTACCATTAGCTTGAAAAAAAATAGGCAGCAACTTCCTCTGTAATAGTGCCTCACTATAATATAGCTTTCTCTAAGGAAAAATAAATTTTAAAATGTGAATTGACTATAAAGAAAAATGTAAAAACACACAAAACAATAAATGTAAAATACAATAAAAGTTTACTTGGCAACAGAATTAGCACAGATTTTTAATTACTTCAGTGACTTAGAAAATGAGCATTTGAAATAATACCATTCTTTTTTTGCAAGAATCCAATTTTCCTGGAGTTTCTGCCTCTGAATCACCTCTACAAAGAGTATGATCATGATTTTGCTTCTAAAGCTTTATTTTCTAATGCTTAGACAAAATTTCTTGTAGTACAGTGTTTCACTTAACTGTATTCAGACATGGTGTGGAATTTATGAAGTATTTTTTATAAAAATCTATCAAAATAAATAGGTTTTTTTTTCTTCTCTGCACCAATGAATTAGAAAGTTATGGTAAAACTGTCTAACAAACATACACAGTCCAATGTTCTTCAGTCCAGTGTTTGCCTCATTGTCTGTTTTTCACTTAACTGGGTCACAGTAAAAAGCCATATATACAGAGTTTTCTAGAGTACCAATGTACAAGTAAGTCTCAGCATATCACAGATTTAAATTTTAGAAAAGTTACATTATTATTTGATTTTATTGAATATAGCAATGTGCTGTGTTAGTAACACTGAAGAGAAAAACTGCTTCAACTAAAATTGATGATAAACTATGTAATACAATGCCTGACTAAGCTGACCACTGGTCCTTAAGTACTCTATGTAAAAAGGAATGTCCCCAAACATCAATCAAAAACCAAATTATTCTAATTTCCTAGAACACAATACCTAAAACCAAAAGAAAACCCTTTGTCAGTAGTAGTACTTCCTTCTTTCCTTCCTCAGTCTGGGTGCTTTTCACAAAAAGAACATTTTTGTCTGTTTGTTTTCTAGTTCTGTGATTAAGGGCAGATGCTGCCTCTTTTCACATGGACCTATTTTTAAGCCTCTCAGGGACAGGACCAGTTTACCAGCAGCAAGGCTACTGTTCTTCTTTTCAGCCATGAAAGCAAAAGAGAAAGAATGGAAAACCGAGCTGCAGAAGATTTAAAACTCTCTCATGAGCTTCACAGTTTATTTACAGAGAGAAAAGAAACAGATTTAAATGAACATTTAAAACATACTGAAGTTCTCCAATTCATTAGTGTTCTAACAACAGCATTATGAATATGTACATCATTATTAACTTCTGCAAAAATAAGTAATAAGTATCTTTCCTCTGGTATGATTTCTACTCACCTTTTCAAATGTGTGATATCAGTGAAGAGGTATAATTTTCCTTCATATTTTATAAATGGTCCCTATGAGGAAAATCAATACTTTATATGGAATGTGCTCTAAAATTAAAAGTGTAAGGTACTTATATTCTTACAAGATGTAGGTCTGTCTTGGTTCAGAGTCAGTGAAATAAACAAAGTGAATACTTTAAGTAATCTGACTTGCAGAACACTTGAAACAATGAACTCTGTATACAAACATAGCAACAACAAGTCTCTCAGAGGAGACAAAAAAGACTTGTAGAAAACTGGATGACAACACTTAAAAAATAGAAAAATTAGATCCAATAGTTCCAAAAGGCTTTTAACCCACAAATTGAGAAATTCTCTGCTAAGATAATACTGAGATTAATCTTAGTTTGCACATCTTTAATTTTTGTGTGGGTTTTTTTAATTAGAAAATGAAAAAATTATTTATAGTATGCAATTTTCCTCTAATGAAGATGCTATTTAAATGTGGGTGGATAAATGGTGGTGGAAAGACAAGAAAACACCTTTTGCTTAAAGGGTTGTCAAACACTGGAACAGATTGACCAGAGTTTATAGACTCTCCATCTGTGGAGCTATTCAAGAAACAACTTGAGACAATCCTGGACAATCTAGCTGGCAAGGGACTTGGATTAGATGATCTCAAGAGGTCACTTCCAATTTCATAGTTCTGTGGTAACAAAGAATAAAAAGATATGTGTGTCTACTCTCAAGAAAGACTATGGTTGCAAAGTACTCCATGAATATTATATGAAGTCAAGCTTCCAAGATTTTTGAAGGCTTTTTGAGTAACATTTTGGAGGAACTTCCTGTCAGTTAAAATGGGTCATCTGATGAGGGGAGTAAAGTAAAGGGCTGATAACAGAAATGAATGAAAGTGATGCCTCAAGATTTCTTATATTATTTATATTTCTGGATTTTAGCATAGCCGCATGGGATCTCACATTTAGGATGGTAGAAAACCTGTTTCTCACAGTCTGTGAAATGTTGTTTAATGTTCTTTTTGTGAAAAACAAATTCTAGCAAGGACATCCTGTTTGGGACATGAAACTGGAGGCAAATAACAAGATATGGAATAGACAGAGCAAGATGGAAGGCCCGAAACTCCCTGGAGAAGCTCCAAGGGGCAAACCTGTGAGGCAGAACAGGGGATGAACGATTCTGAGATTGGATGTATCCATTAGATATGATAACTGATTAGTATTGAAAGGGGTACTAATGCTGGGCAGGGGGTCCTCTGTGCATTGTGGACCTGAAAATTTCCATTAAAGACCAGCTCTTCACTTTATCCCTGTCGGGAAAGTTTTTTTCTCTTGTTTTAGGCGTCAAAAGAATTTCATTTTGCTAGAAGTATATACAGTTTGATATTTGTTTTGGCTTAGATGAGAGAATAGGTGTCTAAAATATGCATTCCATGAAATATAAACCAAAATCTAAAGCTTAGCTGTATTCAAGAAGTTAAGACAGTTATATGAATAATATGGATATTTGCGGCTGCCTTGACAAAATCAGCTTCACAGCCACCAAGTAACAATTGCAGGCTTAGGGAAGAGTGACTGGAAAGCTGCCTGGCAGAAAAGGACCTGGGGGTATTGGTCAAAAGCTGTCTGAACAGGAGCCAGAGTGTGCCCAAGTGGCCAAGAAGGCCAATGGCACCCTGGCCTGTGTCAGAAATAGGGTGGCCAGCAGGACCAGGGCTATGATTGCCCCCCCTGTACTCGGCACTGGGGTGGCCTCACCTCCAATGCTGTGTCCAGTTTGGGGCCCCTCACTATGACAGACACTGGGGTGCCGGAGCAAGTCCAGAGGAGGGCAATGGAGCTGAATGGTCTGGAGCACAAGTTTGTGAGGAGCAGCTGAGGAGCTTGGAGTGTTTAGTTTGGAGAAAAGGAGGCTTAACGGGGACCTTATTGAAAACTGCTTGAAAGGAGGTTGTAGAAAGGTGGAGATTGTCTAATCTCTCAAGTAATAAGTGACAAGACCACAGGAAATGGACTTAAGTTGCACCAGGGGATGTTTAGATTGTCTTTTAGGAAAAAAATTCTTCACTGAAAGGGCTGTCAAGCACTGGAACAGGCTGCCCAGGGAAGTGATGGAGTCATGGTTGGACTTGATGATGTTAAGGGTCTTTTCCAACCTAAGTAATTCCATGATTCTGTGGTTCTATGTGAGTATTATTTTCCACAGTCTTTGAAGAGTATGTTTTCTGAGAAAACCATCAGCAAAACTGAAACTATAAAAGGATAGAGATGTGCCTAGAAGAAAATAGGATAGATAGTAAGGTGATATTTGACCAAAAGATTTTTAAACATTTGTTGAAGATAGAGCATTTTTTAGTTAAAGATAGGATAAGGTACAGTTCTGGAGAGTGTGAGCAGTGGAAACTTCATAGATACCTAGTTAGTGTATAGTACTTCTCATCAGCACATCACAAAGCTCTTTGTATAAGAGAGTGTCATTCTTCATTTCACAGAAGCAAAATGTGATCTCATGGTAAAATATCTGTCATTTATTAACTGTTATTTAGATTAAAAACATGTCTTCTTTTAGTTTGCCTTTTTTTTCTCTCCTGGTTCTTGTTTGCAGATTTCAGAGTGTATACAAATACTATGTATGTTGAAACAAAGTTTCTCTTTATTTAAGGACCATGAAAGGTCTTTGAGTAGCTCTGGCTTTCAGCTGCCATTAGTATAGTAAGAGAACGAACGCATGTCGACAATGAGATAGATGAGACAGGGTTGTAAATAATATTTTCTATAGACAAGTTGGTGCAGTTGGAAAAAATGGAGAAGTTTTCAGACTTAACAACTTTTATCAAGGTCAGAAAGCCAAGCCTTTCTTTATCAGCATTTCTTTATTCAGTCTTTATCTGAATTTGTGCCGGAATTCAT
The DNA here is from genome assembly GCA_013390005.1 of Calyptomena viridis. Classification (NCBI taxonomy): domain Eukaryota; kingdom Metazoa; phylum Chordata; class Aves; order Passeriformes; family Eurylaimidae; genus Calyptomena; species Calyptomena viridis. Next base: position 33,430 of record WEIV01007319.1, on the reverse strand, counting down.
CAGTTCTAAATGGATATCTAGTTGCTTAGGCTGAGGTAGCAAACCTCAGCCACCTCACTCTCATGTTGCTGCCTAGAGAAAACAGCAAGCAGAAAACTGTTCTGCCATAATGAAGAACTAGGTTGGATTTGGCCTTTGATCTTGAATCTTCAATCTTTCTTTAAATCTTCTCCAAATATGTATTTCAATTATAGGCCTTTATGTAGATAAATCAGTGATGCACTCAAACTTGACTGAGATCCATTGATTATAACAGCTGCAAAGGTACTTCAGCATATGCACAAGAATCAGTTGCTTAACAAATACTGGTTTACACTGGGCATTAAGAAGCATGAGCAAGACTCCATTTTCTTGGGTACACAATAAAATATCCAAACCTTTGGCTTAGAATTTAATGTAAAATTTCTCCAAGGTATTAGTTCTATAAAGTAGATAGGAGGAATTTAGATTTCCCAAATCTCACATTTGGGAATTTTACTTCCTTGGTAATTTTTTTCTAGTAAAAATCTTTCATAAAGTAACAAACTACCTGTTGTAGAAGTTCTAATCTCAAAAGAGGTTCCTTAAAAATATGTTTGTTAAATCAGATGTAGCCATGTGCTTTGCTTGGAGGGTATAAGCAATTTTGTGATAGTATTAGCTAATAGAGGTCCTGAGCAAAAACAGAATAAGTAAACTGTGATGCTTCAAGGTCCATTCCTGGCCCCATATGATGACTAACTTCTTTGCTGTTGGATGGGAAAGTAGCCAGTGAAGTGTTTGGTTTTGAATGGAACCTCAATTTTATATTACTCCCTGAGAATGATTTCAGTTTAATATTACCATGAAGAACTCTACCATGTACATAGGATGATAGAATACCAAGGTGGAAGGGACCTCAAGGATCATCTGGTTCAACCTTTCCTGGCAAAAGCACAGTCTATACAAGATGGCCTGGTACCTGTCTATCTGGGTCTTAAAAGTGTCCAACATTGGGAAGTCCACCGCTTTCCTCAAAAGTTTATTCCAATGGATGATTGTTCTCATTATGAGAAAATTTCAGTTTGTGTCCAATTGCAATCTCCTCAGGAATAACTTGTAACCTTTACCCCTCAATTTTTTCATGTGACTCCTTGTAAAAAGGAAGTCTCCATCTTGCTTGCAGCCACTCTTTAAATACTGGAACATGGTAATAATGTCTCCTCTAAGCCTTCTTTTCTAAAGGCTGAACAAACCCAGTTCTCTCAGCCTTTCCTCGTATGACAGGCTTCCCAGTCCTTGGATCATCTTTGTGGTCCTTCTCTGCACCTTCTCCAGCCTGTTCAGAGCTTTTTTTTATAGCGGAGACCAAAACTAAACCCAGTATTCCAGGTGTTACCTGACAAGCACTGATTAGAGTGGGATAATGACATCAGGTGATGCCCTTGATGATGAATACCAGTATCATGTTGGCTTTCCTTTTCTACAGCAGTCCAGAGCTACTGTGTGGCTACTGCCATCTTTCTAAAATAATTACATGGGGTTTTATATTTTTCCTCAGGTTCTATGTGTGCCTCACCTTCATTAACTCTGCTCAGAAACCAAAGTAAAGGCGAAAACTGAAATTACTACACCACAGCTGCTAAAGTGAGGCAAAGTTTGTCTTTTGTTATTTGAGACGCAGTACTAGCCTGCAGTTAGTCTTGCTACAGAGTGGCATAAAGGTGAGCACTGAAAAAAACCTAGAAGCACCAAAGACCAGCATAAAAAGAAATAATTACCTGTTTTTTATGCTAACATTGAAGAAGTAGAGTTAAAGCTATCTGCCTTCTCCTTCCATCTTCTCTTCCCTACACCAATTAGTAATAAAACATGGTTCTCTCTAGGGAGTCCTGACTCTTAAATCATGCTTTGGCAGGGTTATAGGTGATATGGTAATTATTTAAAGATGAGTCAATTGTGGACACTGAAGCTGTAAGCAACACGTTACTTTGACTCATATTTCAGAATCTGCCCAATTTTCATTAAAACAATTGGTCATGATATGAATAGACTCCAGAGTTTTTTAACAAGAAGTGAAACTGTGATAACTTGATCTTTGAGCTCTGGAGGTCACAAATGTAACCTTTTTTAGAGCTCATTAAAATGAACATAATAGATAAGTGCAACTATAAGAAGTTCAGAAGACTCTGTCAGTATAAAGACTTTCTTTAACTGGGAGCCCCTACCTGCCCTATATGTGTATTTTTTACGATTACCTGACAATACTGATTATCTTACCCACCTCTTCTCTGTCAAAAAAATACATAAGCAGTAGTAGTAACAGTTCTGCAAGATACCTAAGATACCTAAGAAAAATATGGAGCCTGAAGCAGTTTCTTTTACATGTACTGAATATGGCTGAGGATCTTAAGTTTAATGTGTGAAATTTCTTGCCCACATAAGCCCATTAATATCCTGCATTTTTGCCTTTTTTTTTTCTGTAAAATAAATACTGTGGATGTTAAGGTTCCCCAGAAGCATTACGACTGAAATCTTTAAATGGTTAAAGCTGTAGAACTGATGTGGAATCTGCAGGTCTTGATAGCAACTTGAAATTCTGTGCTCCAATTTTGAAAATTAAAAACATAATGTTATTAAAGTTCAGAAAGTGGTCAGTATTTCAAAACTATGCTCCAAGTATAGTTTTCTTTAGACACTAGTAATGTGGAAAAGGTTGCTGGATAATAGTTTAAACTGAGTAAAATTTTGTCATACGAATCACGGAATTGTTAGGGTTGGAAGGGACCTCTGGAAAGTATCTAGTCCAATCAAGGCAGGATCACCTAAAGCAGGTTACACAGGAACATATGTAGGTGGATTCTGATGTCTCCAGAGAGGAAGACTCCATGACCACCCTGGACAGCCTGCTCCAGTGCTCTGCTACCCTCAAAGTTCTTCCTGATGTTGAGGTGAAACTGTGTTTTAGTTTATGGCCATTGCTCCTAATTCTGTCACTGAGCACCACTGAAAAGAGTCTGGCACCATCCTCTTGGCATCCACCCTTGAGATAGTGATGCCTAAATATGCATTAATGAGATCCCTTCTCAGTCTTCTCTAGACTAAACAATCTTATTTACATACTCTCATAGATTGTTTGAGATTTAACAAGTTTCTGCCTTGAAAATTAATACAGCCTGTTCTTGTATCTTCTTACTGAGTGGTCTGTGGAAAGCTCCAAAACAGCTAAGAATATATGCCTACAAAAATAGATTTGCCTATCCTCTTCTTCAAAGGAAAGGGACTCCTACCACTCTTATCAAATCCGTAAAAATATATCCACAAAACAGGCCCATTCAGCTGTTACTGAATTCTGTGTCTTCCTTGATTCAACGTTTCTCTAAGCACCTGAATTTGTAAAACACAGGCAATGGATTTATATACCATAGTGCCTAGAGTCCTAAAAAGCTGTCTCATCAATGGTTAAAAAGAGGAACATGCAGTTCCACGGCATTCCTAAAGTCTATATTTAAAGTATTGCTTTGCTGAAATGGTTGTTTACTATAAAATCAGTGAACTCATGTTTCTGGTGAAGCACAGTTATTTAAATATAGAAAGACTGGTATGTGGTTTATATAGATATGCTGCAGTTTGATTCTGTTCCTGAAGAAGGTGTCAATATTCTCAGAATTTACATAAACAGATACAAGGGTTATGAATCTTATCCCTGTGTGCATAATCTTGATTATGTTTTCTGTTATTTCAGATGTGTTGAAGAAAGTAATATTGAAGTGTTCATTTTATTTGTACAGATTAACTATGAAAAGCTAAGCTGGAATTCAGGTTTGATACATTAGTAACTTGAAATTATTTATGTTAACAAATCTTATGAAGATTTGAAATGTAATTCATTGCCAGTAGCTCATTGTTTCTCTTGAAACTGTTTTTTACATATTTTGTTACACACCTGAAATATGTTTTTCAGATGTGTGATTGTTGCTGTACGTTGCTTTCTATGCCTTCCTCATACTTACATCAAAAGTTTCCCCTCACTTTGATGTATCAGCCATTTATGACTAGGTTGGGGTTTTTTACGTAGTTGAAAACACAAGCAACCTGTTTCCTCTGGAAAACATATTTAGTGAAATTACAGTCTTGTTTGCCATATGGTGCTTCATACAGATGGATGATTATTATGCAAATCTTTTGATTAGTGAGTTTCTGCCATTCTAGGAATAATTTGCTTTGTGTGTGTTGGCTTTGTACACATTTAGTTTCATTCTTAGGATGATCTGGGACTGTGCCAAATCTTTTATAATCTTGGTGATACAATTTTTACAACTTTAAACCTTTTTCTTGTATTTATAGTTTATTCTATTTTCTTTGTTCATCAGGCAAAAGAAGTAACTTTCACTTCAATTTGCCATATGAGAGATATAATGTAAGAAACATCATGCCATGCTGAATGAAATCATTAGCAAAATTTGCATATTTCCATCAGAGAGTCTGCCTCCATGGTAATAGACATGTAAGACTGATGATGGGACCAGTCAAATAAAATATTTCATTTCATATGTAATGTTTTGTATGCAATGTTTCATATGCAACCAGAATCTAGTCTGATGATTCCTATTAGCTTTTCTCTGATAAGCAACTTTTGTAGTTGAGCCATGGACTGAGTGATATATAGAGCTATGTGGTTTGGTTTGTTGGATATTTTTTTCACTTCTATGTTGTTCATAAAGATTTTGCATAGGAACTGTATCTTCAGCTCTTCATCTATGATCTTTCACATCATAGAATGTGAAAATTGTGTGTGAAAAGAAGATGTTGCTTTTTGTAGCTGGGCCTTAAGCTGTTAAACTTAGATTCCTAGATACAAAGGGCTGAGGTCTGTGACGGGTGGAAAGAATTCAATATATTTTTAAGCAGGTCCCTTACTAACATTATACTCTGTGATGCAATTTTTTATGTCTTACGTAAAAATCAGTTTTTTCCACTGCCTCAAGCAGGCATAATATTCATTAAAACTAAAGCATTCCTAAATTATATAGCTATCATATAGTTGAAGTGCATGAACAGGAGCATCAAACCTCTTATTTCTGGTAAAAGCTACACCTTAGTACAGCTGAGTCGGAGGAGGTTTGAGTGCTGTCATTGAAGCTCTCCCACAGAATGGTAAGCTGCATATTACAGTATGTGTTCCAGGGGTGGATTTTTGTAAATTAAACTAGTTTTTTATCTTTGTCACAAAACTTTCTAATGAATGAATCCATAAACTGAAATTTAGGTTTTTGAATATTTTATTTCTTGCAATATTTTGATGTTGGGCAAATATAGACATAAACAGTATAAAATTATACTGTTATAACTTAACAGTATAAAATGCAATAAAATAATATTCCTATATAATTCAAGGTTATAGTGAAGTAGATGATTTCCAAGAGTAAAACAGTATTTTATGATCAAAGCCATCGCCTTTCATCCATTTATCTAAATCAGCTCATTAAAACATTTAATGACTATATAGATACTTATCCCATAGAAAGTGGGTCTTATTTCTTCAAAGCTTGCTGAAAATAAAGCAGTTTTATCTAAGGTAAAAACTGAAATTGACTAACTGCAAAGCCAAACTGCATAATTTACTTCATCAGAGGCATTATTGGTTGAAAATTTGGAGGCCTAATATGGATTAAAGAAGAACTAGGTGGTTATAGCAATCCATTTTAGTTTTAATCTCTTTTATCTATTAATCACTTGTCTGTAACCACTTTAATTTTAGATTTTTTTTAAGCCATTACAAGGTAAAAGAATAATTTTACTGTTGTCAAACAAAGAATTAGATGAAACACTATGTTTCTATATTTTGAAAAGCTCTTTTTTCTTTTCTCTAGTTAAGACTAGTAAGCAATAGGTTTGCTACATGTAGGCCATTATAGCTAGGTGAAAAATGAGTTTAATTAGGCTTTGAAAATGTGTTTAAATACTTAGTAATCTAGATAATGGAAGCATTCCAGAAGTGGGTCCTACTTTGAGAGACAATAGAGCCTTCTTTGACCTTATGGTAATATCTTTAGTTAAAGGTGTCTGACATTTTCTAGTAAGAACTTCTTTCCATGTGCTCCTAGTTTAGCCAAATTCTAACAGTCTGACACATTCTATGCCAGATGTCTCCCTCAGCCTGAATCTTTAATAACTTATGCATGTTTTGAGAACAATGGGAAAAGTTGTTTTGCAGAGATCCAAAAATTATTAATAAATTTTGTAACCTCTTACAAGATCACAACTTCCCAATTTCTTTCATCAGAAACTTTTAACTCTTCCA
>WEIV01007319.1:13556-25975 GCA_013390005.1 Calyptomena viridis | reverse complement strand
TTTCTATTGAATTTTTCACTGTCTCAAAATGAGATATTTCTTTAATAAGGACATCCTAAATGTCCTATTAAAACAATAAGTGGATAGGGCAACAACTGACAAATAAACCAAATCTCTTTCTGAACGGCTCAATATCAAATCAGTTAGAATTTAGGGAATTTCTGCAGTAGGGAAGTACACAGGCTGGAGGACTCTCTCTTAGCTGGTGAGTGTCTCAGTTTCCTATCTGAACCTTTTAAGTACATGATTCCTTATCCGTCCTGACTGCAAGTCTTAGTTCTGCTGTCAGTTTCTCTTGAATCCTCCTGACAGTTCTCTCAGTGAGTGTTGTGACCCTCAGTTCTGGCAGGACACATGTCCTACAATTCTGTAGTTCCCGACAAGAGTTACCTGTAGTACTGAGTAGTGACTGTTCAGTGTGGAGTGATGATTGTGAGGAACTGCATTAGTAACTGCTAACTTTTCCAGCATTAAGATCCTCATAAAAATAACCTTCATCAGAATTTTCTTATATGGAAACACCTAGTTTTTACTATTGCTTCTTTAGCCATAGTATAGTATTCTTATCAATCCATTGAAACTTCAGCAATTTCTCCCCTCCCCTCCAAAGACACTGATAAAGAAACTGTTACTGTACAGTTACTGACTTAGACTATTTGGCTATAATTATTTTCTAACCACTAAATTACTCATTTACAAAATCAGCATTTTCTAATGTTTCTACTGAAGTAATGAGGAAAAGTCCATATAAGTGCTAGCATTCCTGAACACAACTTGGGCATTTTATTAGGAACTTGAGGAGGGAGGGAGGGAAGGAAGGGAGGGAGGAAGGAAGGAAGATTTCTTCAACAACATTGAAGATGCAAGCAAAAGGAGGAAAGGTAGGGTAGTCTGGAAAGATGAATAGTAATATAGAAATACTGATTTAGAGAAAGGAAAAAAATCAAGACCGATAATGGGAAATTGGACTGCAAATGCCACTATGAACAAAAGAGAAGCAGGTAGCATATATCTTCAAACTACATTGAAATTTTAAACTGATTTCTTCCTGTTTTATTAGTTTCCATATCTGCTTTCTGACCCATTCACACCTGATGAAATTGTTTTTCCTTCTCTAAAACAAATTCATGCAAAAAAAATTATAATCAAAACAATGTTATCTGCATAGGAATATTTAATAAGTAATCTATTGGAAAACATGGTGAACCTGTGAACAATCTACTAAAGTCACAGTAAAGGATTAACAGTATTTTATAACTTTCAGAACTGTATTTTATTTGTGAATATCGTAGTGTATATGAATTTGTTTTCATTGTTCCCTTTCATAGTTATGAGGTTAAATCTGTATTGTGATGCCACTATCATTAAAGTTTCAGTAGACAGAACTATTCCTTCATTACAAACAAATTTATTGCCTCATTGGTTTACATAGTAGAAATGTGAGGAGCTACAAATTAAAAGCATGAGTTTCCTCTATAACAGAAAAATGGTTGGATGGAATGAAAGTAAATACCATTTGCTACAAATATATAATGTTTGTCTTGCATAATTGCCCACCTGAATTCATAGACAGCTATACACTTTTCAGCACTTAACTTTAATATTTTGTTCTGTTGGACTGATGATCTTTGAAAGTGTAATTTCTAAACGACTAAATGCACTATGTTCTGCAAACTGGATAAAGCTGGTCAGATGCCATGAAGAAAATTACTTTTGGAAAATGATAGTCAGCAAACATTTCTCCTTCAAATGTATTGACATGACAATAAAAATTCAAATGTAATTTCTTAATTTAAATTGTGAATTAGTACCTTATTAGCTTTAGTAAAAGTTGAATAAGTCAGATGTAGTTGGTCTTTTAACATTTAAGTCATTATTTCTCATTATTTTTCACTGTAGCTGAGTGCTTTTTTGTACCTTAACTGTTTAGATATCACACTTAAAAGAAATTTCAGTGGTGGTCTTTAAACATGCTAAGATCTTGCATGTGCTATTTTAGTTTTTTTAATTTCTTTAATTTGTTAAAACTCCCTTTATGTTACTTCTATTTAAATTACAATCTTGAATTTAATGTATTGTTTCTATATCTAAGAAAATCCAATTCATTTAAATAGACAAAACAAGATTTGGAGAACTTGTATGCCTGAAATATCCAGATGTCTGATGAAAGATATTACCTCTTCCCACAGAATTTTCAGTTATCTCACAACTCACATCTCATATCTCACAACTATCTAGTTGTGATGACATTACATTGATTTTATCATAACTGATATCCTGAAACTAAGAAGTTCTTTGTCTTACAGAAACTGGATGTTGGAGTTCTAAATTAGAGAACTATCCACTCATTTGGAACTGCATGGGGAGCTATTCTTATACAAACACGAAATTCTCTTCATAACGTGTATAACTTTCCAGGGAGAACTGAGCAGCCTGGCCTTGCCATATTTACATTTTCTACCTTTCAAACAACTGATCAACAGTGAACAAAAACCAGACTAACTAACTAACAAAAAAAGCCCCCAAACCCAAAAAGAAAACAAAAAGAACCCACTCAAAAAACCCAGAAAAGCTGCATTAATTTTCTATGAACATATTTCCGTTTGTCATTGAAAAATAATGATGAGCAGTTTCTTCTGTGGTCACAAAAAACTTGCCTATGGAATTCAGCAAGTTAGTTTTCTTGCATTTTTAATGCTAAGATCAGACTAATTCAGGCTAAGGAGACACAGGAGTTCTGTGAAAACAGAGAAAAGGAAGCACAGGTAGGAATGAAAAAAGGAAAACATCCCCTTAACTGTAGCTGGCTCATGGTTAAACTACTAAGCAGCTGTGATTTTACGTATGTGTTGGACAAAATGAAGGGGAGAAGTTTTCTTGTGCTGGATGTCATAATAAAATTATGAATTACCTTAGTGTTGAGTATCCTAAATTTCTTAGGAAATTCTATGTGGTCAGGCTATGATCTGAGTACCTTACAGCCACACCTGAGGTGTAAAATGAAAGGATTTTGGGGAGTGAGGGGTTGCATTGTCTTCGTGTGGTAAACAAGAAAACTGAAGCACAGAGTAGATGAAGTGGCTTGGCTGGTGTCACACATGAAATAAATAGAGGCACCAGTAACTGAACACAGACCTCCAGTTCTAGACTAGACCATCTGTTTGCCAGCCATATTTCTTCTTTATGATTCTGTCTATGATCGGTTATTAAATTCATATATCAGCTTTTCAAGTAGAATGACACATTCCACTGTTTATGCAGTGCCTTTCCAATTGTATATGATTTCCTTTGAGAAATGGAATTGTAGCTTATTTACAGAGCAACTACAAGCTTTCATGGGAAAGAATATAGTATTTATATCTAAATAGTAAAATAGACATTAGTTGCTACTCTGCTTTCATTTGATTTTCTGTTTTGCTTATAGAGCTATTGACAGTTTGTTTGCAGTATTTCAACATAAAATATACAGTTGAATTTGATCACACTTTTTGTCATTGAGAAAACCAAATACTAATAAATAAAAATAATTATAAATAAATTTACATATAAATTAATGATACAGTGTAGTAAGAGATTTACTAAATTTTCTAAAGCATTCATCATTTGTGACATCCCATCCTTATGGGGATGGGAGCACTCAAGATTCATAGATGCTTGCTGATGAAAGGAATGGCGGGAGTCAGAGTGCCTGCGAAAGCNCAGAAGTCAGAGGGTCTGTGAAAGCTCACAAAGTTTTATTAGTAAATCACACAATTGGCATGGAAATTGGTATGTCCCTGACCTCTTATACTAGTACAGGGCAGTGGGTTTTGATAAAGGGCTAAGGGAAGAGCGAGACAGAGAGATGAATAAAAGAGGAGGAGAGAGAAATGGAAATAGGGAGGGGAAAAGGGAAAAGGAAGAAAGGAAGTCACCAGTCCTGGCTTCACTTCCATTCCAGTTGAAGGGATGTCCAGGGTTCTGGGGGTGTTGCCTGGGCTTGATGGGGATGCCTTTTTATAGATAGGTTTTCTTCTCCTTGGAAACAGATTTCTTACTTTCTATGCAAATTAGGTATCATGCACAGACTGTTCATTTAGCCCTTTCTGGACACAGGTCAGAGGGCTCCAGGGCTCTTGGGTGGTCTTGATTGCCCATCTATAGTCCATGCCCACTTCTTGATCTCGTTCCTGTGCTTGTGCTGTACTATGTTGTGCTTATCTCCAGGAACTAGGACAAGGAAGTTTGTCCCAGAAAAGTTCTGCCCTACCTCCACATGTCCCCTTCTCCAGCTACCTCCTGTACTTTCCCACAGCACATTATTACCAACAATCATTGGTTATTATCAACAATCCTTGGCTGTTATTACCAACAAACCTTGGTTGGCTTCACAGCCATCCAGCTATCAGTGTTTGAAACATACACATTACCCCCTTATCTTCTGGGCTTCTACACCATTGCATGTTGTCTGCCTCCCTTTTCACATGATCTTTTTACATCCACACTGTTAAAAAATGGGATCTCATTACTTTTCTTGGACCTTTGGGTATGGTACCTAATTGCTTTTATGTCCATAATTCAAATTTGTTTTTACCTGGCCTTGGCAGGTGTAGAAGTAGGAGAAAAAGCACACTTTCATTCAGAAGGTGAGTTTAAGATGGTAAAAAATATGTTTCTTTCCACAAAGGTGCTACAGATCCCCTGTGGACATTTTACTTTTTGTTCCATACAAGCTTCCATGCTGATCAGATTAGGTCTATGTACGTGTCTGGAAAACAGAAGAGTATGTGGCATGGGACTTGCATAGTGGGATGGCATCTGATTAAATCCTATATTTCTCATACATATATATATTAACTAAATGGGGGAGAATAATGAAGTTACTGGTTAATAAAGAATGTTAGATTATGCTAGTTGAGACTCTGTGAGTTTATCAAAATATGTAATGGAACCTCCAACACAAAGGAAGTTGTTAGCCCAGAGGGAGATGAACACCGTTACCTACAGAATTAAGGTTTATATATAGCCAAAGACATGGTTTGCAACAGTCGTGTGCATTCTCAGTTCTAAATTAGCTCAGGAACTCTCAAGGAAATGGCCTCCATGTTATCATAGATGTGACATTTAATATGTCTGCTTGTATTCAGCAATATCAGAAACAGACAGAGATGGTGTTGGGAAGTAAAAGGAACAAGAGAAAAACAATAGTGGAATATTTGTAGTACACTGCTGCAAATTGTTGTTATTCCTTTCCTTTAGTTGCTGCATGTGATTTAGTAGAAACTGATGGTCTCATCTCTCATTTTAAGAATTATTTACAAGTAGTGATTCATCCCACCTGTGGCAGGATGGGATGAATTCTTCTTAGAAAGGAGTGCTTCTCCCTCTCTTCAGTGGCTAGACAAAAACAAGGTAACTGATTTCAACTAAACAGAGCTTTTTGAGGACAGGCTAGACCACATAAATTCTGCCTTCTGACTTGGAAGGGCTTTGTTTTTAATGGAAAAAATCTAGAAATGGGCAAAAAGTATTATAGATAAGGGCAGACTTGCATGTGAGAAGAAATTGGAAAGATTGGAATCAGTTATCATAGAAAAGAGATGAATAAGAATGGGCATGATTAAAAGAAACAAGAGAGGATGTTAAAAAAGCCTAGGAACTCTGAAGTAGTACTTACCTTCTATTGTAATAAAAGTACAAACACCATATGAAAAAAATGCAATGAGGCTTCCATGAATGCAGAACCTGTTATGTAAATTCTGATATTCAATACTAATCAGGAAAGACTAAGGTCTTTTATGAGGATGAAAAATACAAGAGGTTATATTCAGTAGACTTTAACTTAGCTGTGAAAATATGGACACTTAGAGGATAAGGGAACCACATATCGATGAGCACTGGGAAGAATATTTCTCTCTGAATGCCTGTTTCAATACTTAGGACTATTGGCAAGTACCAGTATTTTTTCTTGAAGTATCTGCTATTCATAATTGTCAAAGACTTCGTACAAGCTAAAACAATGATTTGATCTAGAGTGGCAATTTTTGTATTTACATTCTTTATTTCTAATGTGAAAACATAAGGTTAAAGGGAAAGCTACTTCATTTTGGATACTATGCAGATGGATGGGGTTTGTATTAAATCCTCTTATGGTGTTAAAGGATGCAGTTGTACCTGGAAGATCTATCCATAAAATGTGAAGTAGCTTTCTATAGATTGCTGTAGGAATGCATGAATTTTGAGAAACTGTGAAGTGCCAGTGAAAACTTATACTCTCTGAGTCTAATCAGATTCTGGTTTTGAAAACATCATCTTATTATTTTTATTCATTCCCACTACCTTTCTTATCTATTTCAGTCATTCTTATTACAAGCCAAATACATCCAAGTTACAAAATCTCGTATGAATACCAATGTTTTAAAAAGAGGTCTTGTTGACATTTTACTTTTTACAGTAGTGCATGTAACAAACTGGTCATATTCTTCTTTTTTCTATAAAATGAAAGTTCTTTGTGTGAAACTCAAAACTGAATCTTTAAAAGAGTATTACAGTTCATGCATAGTTTAAGAAATCATTTACGTAAATCCAAAGGTAGAAGATGCAGTCTGATAGGTCTACCAAGTGAAGTATTAATAGCAATCTGTTATAACTGTGTCTCTATGCTTCAGTAAGTCAAGAGGTATGCATTAATTTCAGCTGCTGTTAACACATGGCAATATTAAGAGCCTGAGCTCCAGGATGTGTACTGTTCCCTTAATGTAACTGTAACTGATTTTAGTTCCCATTTTTTCCATTGGTTTTGTTTAATTTTTTTTTAAGGAAATTTTACTTTGGTTTGAAAAGGATACCATATGTTGAATGCTGTCCTCCCCAGAACACATACAGTATTATAGAAATAAATTATATCAGTTATAAATATTTGGGAACCTTTATGCAAAGCGGATCTTACAAATCAAGCTTAATCAAATGTGCTAGTTGCTTTAGTGGTATTTTTACTAGTTTTCTTCTTCAAACTAGTGTTTTAGACTGTAGACAGATTTGATTAAATGTCAATGTTAGTTCTGTGTTTATTCAGCCACTAAGGAGCATCTAGTTTAAACATTCTATAACATTTCACATTAATAGACAAGCTTCGCCAAAGTATTTCAGAATTGAAACTGAAAATATAAACGTGGTCTCTGCAAAAAATTACTTGATAGGAAGGTTATACAGTCATTTTCATGCTCTTTTAAATGAGTTGTAGAAAGGGAACTCCCTGTAGTGAGTTATTTCTGAAGTGTGTTCTGCTGCTCACCCTGGAGGAAGTGGTGTTAGTGTTCCATGGGGACAACACGTAGTTCCTGCAGACCTCAGGACGTGCCCGACCTGCCTTTGCTCTTGGGCTCCATTGCAGTCTGTTAGCAGCAGGGAACTCCAGCAAGGTGACAGGTAGGTTGTACTTAGCACAGCATCTTCAACGGGTCCTTGAAACTCCCTCTTGAGCAAATGCACTGCCTTTTCCTGCAGTCCCTGTCAAAGCTGCTTGGATATTCATGTGCTATCTGTGGCACCTTCAGTTTGGGAATCACGGCTCAGATTCCATTTGAATACATCAGTACCAGTCCTGTGTGCGTATATCCTCAGCATCCAGGACTGGCAAATGTGTATTCATCTCTGCAACATGAGATCTGAGGGTAAAAATCCTCATCACATCTGATGATTTGAACTCATCACTGTCAAAGACTGCATTGACACACTCATCTAAAGGTCTATGATCTGTCAAACTCATCAGTTTTCCTGTATTGTTTCTTTTATAGGACTTCATGTTACTGTAGAAGTTCTGTTGCTGGAAACATAGTTTTCCATATCATTATATTTCTTTTCTAGCTGCATCATAACATACTAAAATACTGTTGAGCAAAGAGAAAAGCTCTTCAAAATAGCTGTTCCTAAGGAATTAAATGATTATCATCTCTGTCCTGTTTCTTTCATCTTATAATCAACTTCAAGATGGTACTGGATAACTCAGTTGAAGTGATTATATATTTGAAATAGAAGGTATTTGGTCTTCTTTTTGGTATCACTGTATTTAAACAGGTGGATTTCTTTCTGTTAATGTTAATATTTTATGGTTCCTTGTGACTGTCCCCTTACTCAAATATTTGAGTGACATTTAGAGTATAACTGCCTAACAGGAAATGATATACGAGGGGCAAAATTTCAAACTGTTTTATTTGCTTTGATATTAATAAATACAATTAAGAAATTACAAAATGTTTCTGTACCTGAATTAGGTATAGAGAATGGGAGCTCAATGCCTCAGAGAAGGCTTAACAGGAGGCAGGACATTTCACTCGAATAATCACCAGTTTTCAAAAGCTTTTATTGCATGATGATTATATAATTGTTAGTATTCCTAACATGAATTGATTACAGAACAGGTTTTGTTCATAAGACCAGTATTCTAGTTAACATTATATGACTTCCATTTTTGGTAATTTATACAGTTGCTAAGCCCAGTATGTCCCTGAAGAAATTTTCATTTCTGTTCATTCTTTGCTGAATAGTGTTTCTGGATTTTCAGTCCTTTTAAAAATTTAATCTTGGCACGTGAGATGTGGCATAAGAAATTCAGGGGTTTTATACAGTCTTAAATATATTGCTGTCTAATAAAATTTAAATGGAATTATTAAAAATGCCTAACACACACATTACTTTCTGGGTCTGTTAGGCATTTACAATTTTGTCTCACTGAAAATAAATTAGACTTTGGTCCTCAAGCTTTTTAAGTGTTTTGGAAATTTTTACATTGCCTCTTACTATTTAGCTTTTTTCCCAAGGGTTCCTAAAACACATTGCTCTCATGTGTGGGAATGTTTTTTTTACAATTAGATTAATTGTCACTGACCTGGAATATCCTAAGACATGCAGTGCCACTACATTTGGAAGAAACAGTGAATGTTCTTCTATGTGGATATTTATATGTACTTTATTATATTTGTAGCTGAGTCATTTCCAGAACAAATAGGGGTAACACTTAAGTGTAATTCTATTGTCCTTCATTGACCCCTATTACATCAAACAAAAACTTGCTATATTTTTGTGAATTCGTTTTAAACTCCTATGTTATTATTAGTAAAAAATAACTAGTTTTTGAGATTAAGATACAAAAAGTACATCTTGTACTCAATAGTAAGGGATGATGCTTTGGATGTTAAGCACACTTGTTCAACTGCTTTAGATATTCTCTGTAAAATCTCTATCTACAACAGAAAAGAAGTTGTATTTGTCCTATTAAGGACAAAGCTTCAGGTTCTCAGCTGATCTTTTAAGTATTCTGCTCCTAGACTGTTGGACACCTTAAAGATAATGACAAAGATGTAAAACTCGGCTCAGTATTTTATGGGAGCCAGTGCAGAAGATGAAAGCAGATTTGATGTGTTTATAGTACCCTGAGTTGCAGCAGAAATGTGTTTCTATGTTCTGTGCTATTTCAAGTTTCCTAAGGGCTAATGGCTTCATGCCCAAGATATTGCATTGCTGAAAGGTGACAAAAGCATGTACTACAGAGGCCAAATCATCAACAATAAAGACAGGATGAATTCTTGTACCTGTTTTATTGTCAGAGAGGGATATCCAGGATCAGTTCTAAATTACAGACTGACTTGTCTAAATGAGGTTGCATAACATCAGCCAGTAGGTGCTTCAATGCCACAAGCTCCTTAAAGTGTTTCTTCCTGCCACGAAGTGTAACTCATGTTTTCCTTAGTTTCTGCTTCTACTTTCTGCTTTTTATCCATGAACTCAAGTACTGAGGCAGCCTACATAGTGTTTTCACTGGAGTTCTGACACCTTTACAGTTGTTTCGGTCTTTGTTTCTGTATTTTAAATAAGTTTTAAGAAAAAGGGAACCATGAGGCACATTTTTCTACTGTTCCTCTCTGGTTATGGCTCTCTTGAAACAAACTGTTTCAAAACACTCAGCCTCTTTACATACAGTTCATAGTTCATTAGTGATGTCAAATGCTGTAGAGAGGCTGAAAAAAAGGAAGTGGAGAAGACTACAGTGCTCGTAGTGTGGATTGACAATGACAGTAATGCCCTTTCTATTCTATGTCCTGCAATAAATTCAGGTCATGACAGGTGATTGGTAGTACCCAGTTGAAGGTGTGGGCAATGAGAAAATAATTATGGAGATCTAGCAAGAATATATTTTGAATACAACATTGCATTCAGATGTGTGCACATAGTGCTGTCTTAACTTGTGAAGCCCAAAGCATAAATTCTACTGCATCATGGCAGCTGCACAGAGATGAGCAGATGTGCATTTGAAAGCATGACAACCAAGCAGTCTGTTCATGAAAGATAAACATTTAAGACAGTGGGAAAATTGCATCATTCATCAACTTTCAAAGTTTGCACCATAGGTTTACAACTTCAGACAAATAGGAGAGCACAACTCACCTCCTCACAGCCTGTTCATGTATCCGTGAAGTTCAACACTCAAGTTCTAATACTTCCATAAAAATAGAATCCTATGTCAGAGAGTATCTACTTTGTCCATGTTAGAACATTGTCTCAAAATGACTTAGAGCAATGAGTATTGGAACAACAGCAGTACTCTATTTTTTTCCAAAGTATGCATTTTATTTGAAAATTTTCAGATCTGATTCTACCTAGCTTGCAAGATCTGAGAGTGCAGCTTTAAATAGTAAGAAAAACCATGAAATACATATATGTATATGTTTTTCCTACAGTGTGGAAGTTAGAGAATAGTATTCTTATTCAGTATTAGAATAAAAAGTGTTAAGATATGAAGAAAGCAAAAATTATACACCATCTAGCTACATTGAATTTGGTTCCTTGATTATGTTTAACTATTTGCTTTTCTCCAGGGAACATGTGGAGATTGTAGGTGATCATCTCAAACTGAAGCTTTAGGTGGGTACATGGCCTGTGCTGCACTGTCACACAGTGGATCCTTGGCTAAGCAAAGTGGTGTCTAATGAGCGATCTCAACGATTTGGCAGCTCTGGAAAGCAGGGTGACCATTTGCCACTTGGAGTTTAAGGAAGTTTTAACATAAGTTGCAGTTTAGACAACTCATCTACTTTGATTTAGGTTTTTCAATTTAGATATGAGCTCATTTTTTGCAGGTTTTGCCTGTTGTATTTTATAGTTCCTTGTTAAATATGACCTCAAGCCTGAGTGGAACTTTTAGGCAACAGCACAAGATGAATACTAATGATAAAAATAGTTAAATATTGTAACAACGAAGTAAGGCATTTTATGTTTTTGGATAAATCTATTCAGAAGAGACAAAAGGATAAAAAATACTAAATATATTAGATATAGCTAAAAATTTTATTTTTAAATTCCCTTTTTTCTTCATCAAATGAGTTAGTACTATGGAGCAAATAGTCTCTGAGTCAGCCTCAGTGCTTTTACTGAGTTATTAAAAGCTCTAAAGTTAGGTGTCTAGTGCTCAGCAAGTACAGTGATTTTAAAGCAGTTACACTTGGTGAAATGAGAAGAGCTGAAGAATTATCTGAACTTTTGACCTAAGTATAGTGATTAAGATTTTTAAAAGATATTATCTTGGATATTTGTACATTACAGGCTGTATAATGTAAGTAATTTTTTCCTAAATGTTTTTGGTTTGTTCTTCATTTTATCTTTTCTCAGCCTTTGTTGCCCTTTGATACTAAGTAACATCTCTGTGGCGCCACACTATGGTCATGTCAATTGTTCCTGATGGAAACAGAGGAATTACTATTTCTAAATGATTTTGCGGGATCACTTAATGTCTTGAGTATTCTTTTCAAAGAACAGATACCAGAATTGAAGGCAGCATTCCAGTGTTGGTGTTATAAAGGGCGTTTTGCATCTACATAAATAACACTCTTGTATTTTGTAACTGAAAATGGGTTTACTCTTTATGTCTTGACAGATTCCTAAAAGTTCTGGGTTGCTTTTCCACTAAGATTCCAGAGCTCTATATGATCACCTTTCTACGATAAAACTCCCACTGGGGACACGTTTCTTTTTCCTACGCTTCTAGTTTTGACTCTGCAAAAGTATTTTCTTTGAACAAACAAGCTTAATGCACAACTCAGTCTATTTTATCCAATCACCATGCCTTCTACATTACATACTGTTGCATCATCCTCTGACTCATCCATAAACTTTATATTATTTATAATATTATGTAACACTATATCATTATATAGTTATTATGGTCTAAATTACACATTAAATATTACTTTGTAAGAGTTATACAATGCATTGTATATTATGTTGTATATAATATTATGTATTTATAATATTGTCACCGTTTAGGGACAGGAAATAATTTAGTATAGAAGCTATGAGATTTGATGGAGTATAAAGATAGAAAAACTTTAATTGAAAAAAAAAGAAAAATATATATGTTTAGTATATATATATTTAAGTAACCTTAT
>WEIV01007317.1:126177-138233 GCA_013390005.1 Calyptomena viridis | reverse complement strand
CTATCAGCCAAAGGAATTATGAATGTGATTTTCAACTGAATTAACAATGAATGCTAAATAGAGTATTAATTCTAATATATCCAAAGAACTACAATCATAATAGAATCTGAACATTGAACTATAGAAAACTTATGATAATATTATAGAAAACAAGATGACTACTTTTAAGTATTTTAAAGTATTTAAGTATTTTAAGTTCCATGTCTCTATAATCCATGTCTCTATAATCAAATAAAAATTTGTATGCCTATTTAGATACTAAATATTATTTCAGAGCTGACTTCTGTTAACAATAAAACAGACTGATTTCCTGGTCATGAAATTTCTTCACAGGAAAGCAAGACTTAAGAGATATTGGCATGCTTAATGAGGAGTAGACAATTTCTAGATGGAACACTGTGGGAAAGAGTGAAGAAGTTGTAATTGGTGATATGGTAGTGAGATGAGGATTAAATCACCAGCTATGTGGTTGGTTTTGATCCACACGCTCAGCATTTGGTTTGCAGGTACCAAGCAGCTCCTATTCAATAGGGTTCATTTAAATCCAGTCTTGTGCCTTAGCATAAGGAGAAATGTTAAATGGGTGAAAACACATAACAATACTTCCTGAACTATGTGCATTATATAAGAATGCAGAGTTCATGTATATGTTATAGATGAAGTGTGTTAGAGAAAACAGATTTAAAATGTCTTGACAAGTATTTTACTAATGTACTTCTTGGGTTTGAGATCTGAATGCCAGTAAATTCAGCATTCTGAAGGACAAGAGAGTATTAGGTTCACAAGAATGCTATCATCAGAAACTGTCTGAAGTTAGAAAGGAAGCGAGCAGGTGCCCACACAGCTGATAAACTGGTATTTTCTCTTCATAGAAGCTCTCAGCAATGAACATTCTACCAACAACATTTACTTTTCTATATCTGTGAAAAATCAGTCCAGGTTTCAAACCATTTATCTAAACAATTCAGAATGGCTGCCTGAGACCATGAACTTATACTCCTCTTTCCCTTTATTCTATTTATTTCAGTACATCCTGATCTCCTCTGGTCTTCTAACATCCATCAGTACAAAACTTTCACTAAACAAAACAATAAATCCCCATATTCTAGTGTCATCAGAATGACTTTCTGTGTTCCCAGGTAGTCTTTGTGGCAGTCAGCTATGCGGTATGCATGTATCTGGAGTGCCCAACCTTTTCAGAAGCACTGTCACTACTGCTTGCAAAGAGTAGGTGGTGACATGGACTTGACATAAGTCTTACATGAGTGACTTTCCAACCAGAATCATTGTCACAGCCTTTCAGGCCAGCACAAAAAGTGCATGCAAAATTGGTTATATAACATTACTGAGATAAATAAATAAATAATTACATGCATTACTTTTGGAGTAACTTGCTCAATTAACTGTTTTGCTTATTAACCTTCTGATGTTATCATTAAGTCAGGGATTGCAGTTTAATGGATTTAAAGAATAACTTTAATATATAAATGAATTCTAGGATACCTTAAAAATATAGTGACCCTGTAAGAAAATGGGCCATTTGAAGCTTAACTACAACTTCTAGCTCACACTCTGCTGGAATATTTATCCAGTTTATAAAACAAGCTTTTGTAATCTTAGAACATCTTAACAACATAAAGTACCTGGCAACAGTGTAAAAGACAGGCTGCTTGTATTTCAAAGCAACAGCTCCTAGAACAATTACCAACATAAATTTCTAGATGCAGCACGTATGAAATAGCTTGCAATGGGAATGGAGAAGAAAGCCTGAAGAAGGATGTGCATGCTCAGTGTACTCCAACTGACACATCATACTATACGTGACACTGGTAAATTGCCCAGGTCCTCCTTCAGGGAGGATGACACGACAAATCTCTCAGAATATGATGCCAAGAGTCATATATGAAACTAAAATCAAGTCAAAGAAAAATATTTCTCTTGAGAATTATTTACTAAGCAGTAACCTAAAACTTTGATGTGAGAATATATCTATAAATCCTATGTTTGATAAATGTTCTGTTGTTTAAAAAAACATATCTGCTGGCATTCACAGTATGTTCTTATTAGTATATTTAAAATTTTGCAACTTTATCATGTGCAATGTTATTTGTTTAAAGAAGCTTTTAAACTTCCAGTATTATTTATAAATTCAAGTCTCCTTTTTAGGATCTTAGAAACATAAGACCTTGGCAAGTAAAAGTTAGTATTTCCAACAAACTATTTCCACTCACTCATTTTAATTATGCAACAGAACTGCAAGTTTTGCCTTCCTGCGGGATATGCAATCCACAACTACTTCAGAAGAACAAATATACACAATGGTTACAAGGAAAAAAAGGAAATGGTACTTTAATGCCAAGCTTCTCTTCTTGTCTAATCTGCAAGAAAGAAAACCCCAAGTACCTTCATCAAATTGTTAATCCTGATGTCATAAACCTGTAGGATAAATCAAAGTTATAATCATCTTGACGAGTCCAATTAATCCAATTAAGTCAAACAAGGTTTGCTTATGGAAATGGAGTATTTAAACAGTGAATGGTTTTACTAGGTGAACAGTGGGATCACTCAAACACTGAGGACTTTACGTGAGAAAAGTATGACTTGGTGGTGGTGCGTTTTGCTTATCATAACCAGTTGCTCCTTATTTACCTTGGAGGTAACCATGCTGCATAGAAATGCATTTAACTGTTTTACAACAGTTCCATCAAAATTCAGTCAGGAATCTTTCACACACAAAGGGGGATGCAGTGCAGACAAGTTGTCATAACTCGAACTTTGGTTTCAAAGCCTTATCAGATTTGTCAGATTTCAACAGTGTCCTGGCACAGCTGTTAACTTTAGGCCATAAATTAACAAAACTCACACCTGCACTTTAGTCCTTTGGGTAGAGCACCTGCTCCTGGCCAGGGTGATACAGCTTCCCTGGCTTTAAATGATTTTTGCTATATTCTACTGTGAGCATTAAACGTACTGAGTTCCAGCTATGTGTATAAAATCATTTCTCAGCCAAGTCTTCTGTGTTCAGTGGGAACAAAAATTCAGAGAAAAAGTACCAAAGAAGATCAAGCTTATCACCACTCTAACATCTCCACTGAAATGGTGACCCATGACATGGTCCATGTTATGTATGTTTCATAACCCTAGGGGACTCTCAAGCCATCAAAATTTCATTAGCCTCACAGCAGACCGAGGACATTCTTAAGTTGGACTGCTGGCCTCCCTATTAATAAATAAATCAACTGTAATCCTTTCTAGTGGCTAAACTCTTTGCTGAAGTTGTATCAAACACCAGACATTCCTTGCATGATTTTAAACCGCTGCAGAATAATGTATTTTCTAACATATTAACAGTCTCCTCACACATGAAAAAAAAGAAAAACACTAACTTTAAGCTGATGGAGGAAGTGCTGGCATATTGTAATCAGGCAAATTGACTTTTTAAAAACTCTAAATATAACATTTATTAAAAAGCATACCAAACCTATGGTACTTCCAAAGCAGTAACCTCTTTGGTAATGTAAAGATAAGACTTTCTATGGAACTAGTGTGTGTTCATGCATATATATATAAATATGTTTTCAAAATCATTAACCTAGGGTTTTACAAAAGGCTTAAGAGAATCAGTTTCAGCACAGACCTTTCAAAAGGAAAATCACAGGCCTGCTCAAGAACTTACTCTAGATTGCTTTGCAGCTGAAATATCAAGCACTGCCCCACAGAAACTTCACTGCCAAAAAGGTGGTAGGCAAGTAGTCCTGTCCTACTCTTTCAGAACTTGCCTTTGACTCAAAACAAGTTTTCCAAGCATGACACAAGACACCTGTGAACACTGACAGCTGCCTGCTCAGGTACCACATAGCAGTAAGTTCAACACAAAAAGGAGGGTCCCATTTGAGACAGCTGTTTTGCACAGGCATCTTCAGGTAGAACCAGCCACCAGAGGAAAAACAAGAATATATCAAAATATTTTTTTTATATTTGAAATACGTTTTTTTTCCTCAAACTGAAGTTAAAATAATAGGAAGGACCAAACTTTACTGCCTGCAGTTTAAAATAAAAGTGCATTTTTTTAAAGGATTACCATGCATAGACACCTGCATTGCAATTATGTCACAGCTATGGCCAGAGGAGAGCAATAAAATTGCTCTGACTTTTGTACAGCTGAACAGACAGGTTTAATAAATTAGTAAAATGACATGAGACATGCAGGCAACAGTCATCACTAAGTGTCATTGTTACTCATTTCTCTTTATTTCCCTTGATTTTTTCATATAGCAAGTCATGAAGTTAATAGAATAATCATTTTAATTCTAATCAAGTTGAAAATCTTCTGCAAATAAAAAGAAGTCCAAGATTTGTGCATTTAGCATTTAACACCACACTAGATTCTGTTCATAACCTCAAGAGGAGGTAAAAACAGCTTTGAAAAGCTTTAAAAATGAGTCAGTTAATTGTACTAACCTATTTTCATTTTACCCCATACAATGGTCATACCCCACATCCTACAAAACTGCTGTTAAAACTTGTGTTGCAGATTTTAATCGCACAATAATCCAGTCCCACCAGCACATCAAAGGCCACATGTCCCTCTTCACCACAATTCAAATTGCTCTCCTCACTGAAGAAGTTTAAAGCACCATCAAGTTTCTTTTCCAATCACATAAGCCCTGTTATTAGGCTATTATTTGTGTTCATTCATCCATTCTAGATTCTGCAACTTCTCCAGGATGTCTTGAAGAACAGTTTACAATGAAACTTTTGAATGCAAGCTGGCCTGGAGAACAATGTTATCACCATTTAGCTGTTCCCCAGTGAGTAACAGGTGACACAGACTGAGATAATACAGAACTAATCTTTTTTTGTGATTAAATTCTTTCAAAATTACAGCTAAAACATCAACCCAAAGGCTGCATTAGTTAGGACTCATACTGAATATTGACTTTTCTGGGAAGAGGAGGGCAGGAGAAAAAAAAAAAAAAGGAAGAAAAAAAGGTAAACAATTCAAGGCCATTCCCTTAATGATTTAAGATTACTAACTGTCAACAAAAACAGCAAATAAAACATTAATTTATATATGGGCGTATTCATAAGAACTTACCATTTTCACTGTCGGACTTGTTTTCATGTTCTGTATCAGTCAGAGTGAGGGCTGAGTTGGAACGGCTCGACAGACAGGAACTGCGCCCTGATTTGACCCCCCTGCCCCAAAGTCTCATGGCATGCTCTGGAGACATCACTCCTTCATTTTCAGTATCAGCATCTGACCCTGCACTGATAGAGTAACCTCTGTGGGGGAGCCCCATTTCCGCACAAAATGCCAGTCCTCGACGAGCTGCTGGTTCACAAACTCCTAACTGCCTTAGGGTAAAATTCTGTCCTGATTAGGGGAAAAAAAGATAACAAAAGGTGAGAATTTTTTAATTATTTTGTTTTAAAGAAGCTAAAAGTTAAAACTCTTCAAGTGTATAATTGTCTCAGATCTCACATAAGGTGCTTTGTCAAACTCTGCCTGTATTACAATCAAGTGGATTCCTTTGTCTCCAGCTCTCTGTGGTACCCATTTTCATTCACAGTACACTTCAGCACTGTTTTGTCAACTGCTTAAACACATCAAAAGTGCTCTTGGGTAGCAAATACACAA
This sequence comes from Calyptomena viridis, assembly GCA_013390005.1. Lineage (NCBI taxonomy): Eukaryota > Metazoa > Chordata > Aves > Passeriformes > Eurylaimidae > Calyptomena > Calyptomena viridis. Next base: position 132,592 of record WEIV01007317.1, on the reverse strand, counting down.
AAAAAGAACCTGCTAACTAAGAAAAGCCAATTCAGCACATGAAAGGATTAAAAATAAATTATAAACTTTTTCTTTAAAAAAAATATTTTTCAAAGCATAAAAGCACTTAACAAGGTATTTGTCAGGATTCTTAGTTGGTTCTGAGGTGGGCTTTCTTTTGTTTGTCCTGGTTAGAGGCCAAAGCACCAGGTTATTTCCCCCCCCCCCCTCACATCCCCTAAAGCGGCAATGGAAAAGCTAAAGGGGAACCAAACTCAGTTTTTATTTGATCCTTCTCCCCTACTTTAATACACAAATATAAATAAACAGGAACATGGCCAACTGTTACCTGCAAATACTACAGTAAAATTGTTATTTTTCATGTCACCATATTTTGAGAAGCATTTTACATTTTTACTGCTGAAGCAGAGTCTGTGCATTTTAACAGACTTTTAACCTCTGTTCTGGGGCAGAGCAAGAGACATAAGTGAATCCCAAATGATTGTATTAATAAATTAGGTGCAATAAACTTGTGACACTTCAATAACTTAGAGTGTCTAAATTATGCGACACTCAAAAATGACTGCCTTTTTAATGGCAGTGTCTTCATCCTACTTTAATGTCTGTAAATTTAAGACATTATGATATATAGACACTTGGCAAGCTCTTTTGTATGCCTATACCCATAATGCTTTTTCACCCTAGCCCACAATTATTTCATAGCTCTGAGTACAAATTAGGACACACATTCAATTTTTGAATCTGACAGGCATCCTAATTTATCAAAAAATAGTCATTTAACATAAAAACACTCTAGTAAGATAATTAAAGCTTATAATATGGCAAGAACAGAATTCTGTGAATGAGAAAGTAATAGAACCGCAGAAGTGTGAATACAGAAGTGTAAATAATTCCTGCAATATTAAGAGTTAATGCACTGGTCATGGACTTTTTTAAAGTGATCTATTGTTTTATTGCTGCAGTCACATGAAGCTGTTGCTACAAGTTTCTTAGCAGTCGGAAACATAACTGAATTCTGACAACTACTTTCATAAATAATGACTATCAGTTACTACAATTAGCTACAAATCAAACTAATTATTACGCAGCTCTGAATAGATTATTTGAATGAAAATATAGCTGGGGAGATAAATATAAAGGAGTAAGCATATCTTAGACTATGTCTGAACAGTGTGAAGGGTCTAAGAAAGAGGATTACCATGCACATTGATAGTATCTTGTAATTTTTTAAAGCTGTCATGCCATGTGAATTTTCAGGTTTTATGAGAGATGAAACTAATCAGCAAAGGAAACAGGCCAAACAAACCACTCAGTGTTAACAGGGTCAGAGTAGAAAGTAGTGAAGTGTCTAAAATGATTATTATTTTGCATTTTGGTATACATATGCTAAGGATGATAGTCTAGAACACTTCTTTATGCATTTGGTACATTATTATGTGAATTTACACTTTCAAACAGTTGCCTAAAGTCAGATACAAATACAGGAGGAGGCTATGCACAGATGGCAGGAAGGCAGGCTAAGGTGCGTACACAGTTGCACATGTGGTATCTTATTTTTTCTAAAAACGGGGGGGTTTAAAAGCAAAATGGAACGAGGTATTTTTGACCAAAGACAAGGTTACTTGAACCAGCAACAAAACTGCTGTTGACTTCAGTGCTACAAGGTGTTATTCCTATGGTACCGACAACCTCACAGTGCTGAGATGTGAAGGCGAGGATCGATACGACAGACACAGACAATGCCTCCTGAGCCACAGGAGGCCTCAGGACCAGCTCAAGTGGGTGAGCTTCACAATCTGCAGCCCTTCCACCAGCCTGCACCACACACCCCAGGTCCCTCCAGTGCAAAAAAGGCCCCTTTGCACTCACGGACATATCTGTACAGGCACATCCGTTTGAAGACAGTATTCCCTAAACACACACACACTTTTTTCTCTTAAACACTTACTTTTTAGAGAAAATACTTCAGGCATTATATAACATCTTCCTTGATCTTTCTAGGAGAGTCGGTCTGAGGCACAACATACCACATACCATCTATTAAGGGATTTTATTTTTTTACTTTAAGTTTACAACATCCTATCCGCATATAAAATATTTTCTTCTTTTTTTCCCTTCTCTTATGAATGCTAAAAAACCCCACCAAGATGGCATGTCACAGGGCCAAAACAGAAAAGGGAGGAAGGTTCAAATATTGCTCTCTCATCCCATTCAATATATTAAGAGATTTTCACTACACTGAGAAATTTTACAACATAGCCCAGAAATGTTGTAATAGCTTTAGAATCATCAGGCTACATAATCTTCTGAATTAAAGCTTTCCTAAGAGCTTCACTAAGAGGATTGTACTCCATGTAAGTTGCCTACACAAATGAAAAAACAAAACAAAACCAAAAAGCTCCAAACAACCCACAAAACCCAAACTGAAAAGTTGACATGGAAAAATAAAAATATTTATTTGTGTAGGAATTTATATCCCAAAGGAAATCATGCATATCTGATAGAAAAAAATTTACATCATCTTAAGATTCATGAACAATGAAAAGAGGAAATCTTCCAGGATCCACGGGAAGCTGAACACAGCTGAGACCCAGAGCTAGTGGGTAGCACTAGTTGGGAGCTTTTACATGATAATGAACAATACTATGAAATCAAAATAAAAGCTGAAAAAGAGGTTGTAGGAGCTTAATGGGAAAAGAAAGCATGAAGAGAGGATGTTTGTCTTGTATTCACAGAGTTTCTAATTAACCTTTCCAGAATGACTTCCATGTGAACAATTTAATCATTGCTTTCTTACACTATACACATATTCGCAATTTCTCCCACTCACACTAAGTGCCTCAAGAGTTCATAAAGACTTAAAAACAGTTTGGCCATTGTAATGAACTAATTCCTGAGAAGAAAATATAGGCACAGAATAAACAAATAGGCATAATGCTTTGTAGATTTTTTTCTTTCTTTTAAAAAAGTATGAAATGTAAAGTAGAAACAAAATTAAAGACCACATTTCAAGAAGACTTGTTCTGAAGACACCTTTGAAGGTTTTGGACTATCTGGAATAACGTGTCATGAAGTTACATTTAAAAAAAATGACAATAATGCTGTTTTCTTCCGCTCAACCATTAGATACTGCAGTTCTCTTGGCTAGGAATATCAGTTTATGGGTTTTGTAAGGACTGCCGACATCCTCCATTTGTGCAGACAAGAACAAAATTAATAACTCTAAAATAACTTTCAGAAGTTTGTGCAGCGATCACTTTAAAAAAACCCAGCATTCGCCAACAATAACCATACATGCCTACCTCTTATGTTGCAACTACTTTCAGCATAAGCAATGATTCACATACAACTCATATACCTTCCTAACTACATCAGTTAAATCCATACAAAAAAAGTATACCAACATACTTTCAATATAGTCAATATATATAAAATTATTTTTCTTAAAAGGTAGTATGTGCATATCTATTTTTCTGCCAGAATCACATGGGTTATATTCTCTAGAAATGTGATTTTTTTTTTTAAGTTTAATCAAATATAGCTATAAGCAACTTTGGTGTACAAAGAAATGATGTATTAGCTCAGCAAGTCAGAAGTTAAAAGCTGGAATTAAAAGAAAAACTGCTGCACTTTTGCCACATTTGTTTCCCTGACCTAAACTGGGGAAGTCATTCAAAGACATCCATATAACTTAAACTTCAAGTTGGAAATGTTATCTGTGGAAATGGGTTTTGAAGAGGACTACTAAACAAAAGCAAAGGTCCTGTAGTTCTTCATTTGTCAGTCCTTGCTCTAAGTTAGATCTATACTAAAAATATACAGAGATATTATCTTAAAAACCATGAAAAGGTGAAAGAAACAAAGAGAAGGAATGAAGAAAAAATTGCCAAAAGAAAATTCGTCAGCATCTTCAGACATCAGCACTGTCCTTGCTAATTCATTAACAACTGACAAGTTGACAAGTCAGGTTTTAACAATAATAGACTATTTTGAAAAAGAGGGAACTAAAAAAATCTGAAAAGCCCCCAAAGCACTTGCCTAGCTAGCATTAAAATACACCCACTCCCTTAGCTTTTAAACCAGAGCAACTTTAAGTTTTACTGCCTTTGCTGACTTTTGTCTTGTCCTAACAGGACAGATAGTACCAAAAATGCAGAGGTCCCAGGCCCACTCAAGTTACCAAAAATTCTGTTTAGTTTGACTCTTGCTAATGTTTCTGATGAAGTTTCATGCTGTATCTGCTGTCTCTTCATCCTTCATTACTTGTCAGTTCCCTTTCAAATCTAATTCTCCTTAGTATCTTGCCGCCTTCTATCTGCCTAGAACACATTTGTGCCATTCAAAAGTCAAATACATTTTCCCTATAATCACTCTGTGATAATGCATGACAAAAATACTTATACTAAACTTGGAAAAATTGTGGAACAACTTAAGCTATTCAGGTGCAAAACTATGATCATGGTTCTTTAGGAGAACCAATCTTCGCCCTCACACTTTCTTGATTCACTACTTAATTCTGATTTTTTTAAAATTAAAAGTAGCTTCATTTATTTATATATATATATTTATTCATACAGAAAGCAAATGAAAAATATCTTTCTCTGGTTTTTATTTTTTGTCTCCATATTACTATATACAAATACATCCTCAATAATAGAACACATCATTAAGCTCACTGTATAAGCAGCACTGATATCAAAGTGTTACAAGGACCGTATCGTTTTCTGCTATTCTGATATGGGCAAAATACTTACTTCCTTTTGATTTCCTATTTAGACACTATATAGGGGATACCTTTTTCCTATCGGAGCTCTTTATGCAGAGCTCATTCTCAATACCTCTGAACACTTTCTATAAAGCAGAAGCCAGCACACAATTGCACCATGAAATGCTTTATCATGTCTGTACAACCAAGACCTCAACACTAACGACCTGATTAAACAGTACTTTGCCTTCCTAACTCATACAAATAAAAAGTAAGAAGGAATAGCTCTGTAACTGCAAATTGGTTGGTCTATTCACTTTACTAATTCCTAAAAAATACAGCGTTCAATTATGTGTCAGTCAAAATAGGATAAGTACCTTCTTTTATGTAATAATAGGCAGCAAAACTGACCTTTCTATTTGCAGGGTATTAAGTAGTCACTACAGGACCAGTAAAAACATGGAGTAGATGTTATCTTCATAGATAATCAAAGCAGAGCTGGACTGGTTTAGCAAGAATCATCATCTTTCAAGTGCAAACTCTAGCTGATTTCTTACAGAAAAATACGTAACTTTGTAAATATTATTGTTTTCCATTTACTGAGGCAAACACATTGTGGCATACTTACTTACAATGAGGTCCTTTGTAAGGAAAGGTCTTGGGAGGAAGGACATAGAAATGGAAATAAATGTACGGTAGGATAACAAATTTGCTGGAAATGAAAGGATAAAGATTTTTAAAAAAGGCAAAGCAAAACTGATACCTTGGATGCTCTAGAAAGCTCTGACAAGAAGCATACAAATGTTGTCTCCAGAAGTCAGAATGTTAGGTGGGTAGAATGCAATTACACAAAAGAGAATAACTAATAGATGTGATACATTCATTCTGTCACACAAACTTCACAGTATATTTAGTTAAGAGGAGTTTTCAAAGCTGTACTTACAGAATTGTGTTTGCTAGGATGCAAGAAATTGCAGTGAAGACTGACAAGTAATGAGCTTTGCCTGTGTGAACATTTTCTTTCTTATTTGGTGTGGTATTTTTTTGTTATTACTTCAGACTGATCTTTTGCTTTTGTGAAAATTATCTGTGAAATTTAAACCATCCTAATCCACTGTATCACATATCCTTCTTTCTTAATTCCTATGTTTTTGTCTTCACTCATCACAACCATCTTCCTTGTCACCTCTTAATCTCTCTTTCTTGACCTCTCTGCTCTATTCACTCTTCCACCTCAACCTCCTTTTCCTGTCATTATCTGATTTGGAGTGAAGCTGTAAGATTCATGCAAAAGACGGTTGCTTCTATAATATATTCAGTAAACTACATAATAACAAAGAGCATTAAAATATATGAAATCTCATTGAGTGCGCATATAATTTTCAGATGCTTGTTATTCTCACAAAACCTTAACCACAGTTCTTCTATTCCTTATTGTTGTGGTTTTAAGTAGCCAGAGTTTTTTATTAGTTGGGGGGGGCTAGGAGAGAGGCTTCTTTAAGAAGCTGCTGGAGATTTTTTAGCTCCGAGCCTGTCAAGGTTGACTGCTAACGCCTCTGTGATAACATATTTAAGAAGAAGCAGAGAAAAAAGGCAAGGCAGAACATCATGGCTGCTTAAGACAGAGGAGAGGGAGAAGTTTGATTAACACCAAGGGCGGAGAGAGGAGAAAGAGAAGATGCCTTAAACACTGGAATAGGGCCCCAGCAA
>WEIV01007317.1:98546-114781 GCA_013390005.1 Calyptomena viridis | reverse complement strand
CCATAAAACAACAACCAAAAAACACACAACAAAACCCAAACCAATAAACCAAACTCTTCTTTGCACAATACTTTGTTACTACACCAGGCTAAAATCCTCAAAGATTTAATCCTTGCTATAGCACGAGGAAGTACTGATCTGCTTCCCACAGAAGTCAAAGAATATAACTTCAGAAAGCAGTTGTCTGATTTAAGTATTGCCCCTCCAGGCAAAGAATGAAATGGGTAAAAAATACAAGCTGTCTAATAGCACGGCATTATGGAGACACTTGAGCAGTGATTTCCCTGCCACCATAAGAATTTGTGCGTTTTTTGGTGGGCGTTTAAAAAAAAAATCCTTTAAGCACCTGATCTTTTTGAATATGGCATTATACAAAACACCTGTTTCCTTGCAGTAACTTTTAAAAATTAACAATATCTCTCAGCAAGTCTCAGGAAATAGTTAACATCCTCAGGCACCTGTCTTTGAAACTGCTTCATCAGTGTATTAACAAACATATCTAAAAGAAAGCAGAGTAAAACCTATCTTAAAGATCTGTCTACAAATAAATGTTCTCTACTGTGATCAGACAACAAGCAGAAAGAGAGAACACAAATATATTTGCAGAACACAAACAAATATCTGTGTTAATGTCTGAGTAAGTCAGCAGTGACAAGTCATACAAAAGACAACTTGCAGGCGGCTTTACATGATCTTAACTTGTCCCGTTATGAATCGCCTTGGGTTTTTTTCGTAGAAAACACCCCCTCACCACCAACTAAGAGAAATATTTTCAATTCTTGAGAAAACTCGTAATAAAAAATTCCAAATTGTCATTCACTGCATATGTTCAGCACCTTTCTTGTAAAGATCACTGTAGCTAAAATATTAAAATTTTTCCTACTCAAATCTTCAGATTTAAATGAACCACTGATACAAAAATTTGAACATATTTCCTTTTTCTTCTCCCATTTCCTAACATATAAAAGCTGCATTTCTGGAGGAGTTACTCAAATGCACAGCAACTCATCTGAAAAATCAGCTAAATTTTAAAGCCTGAAAATTAAATCTATTCTGTGATATGTTACAAAAACCCTTGCCTTCATCTGCAAGAATTTTTGCCAATATGTCAGTATTTACGGTCTATCAGATAGCTTCATTCCAACTAAATTAAGGAATTTTCATAGAGCAATATTTACAAAGCTATTGAACTACTAACACACTCACAAAATCATGTCAAAACACCCATGCTATATACTGCTACATGTCATATTGCAATGCTAACCTAAAATGGGCTGTATATACTGCAAAAAACTGAAAAAGATTTAACTGGTGCATGCCACTACTTCAAGTTTGTGTCTAATACTTTTCAAAGTACAAAATTGAGGATGCTCAGCTGTGTGTCACTGAGCATTGGGATCTCCCATGACCTTTTCAGTGATCTCTCCAATGTTACAGGCTCCTGGCTGAATTACACAGGAGGGTGTACACTAATCACCAGACTGACATGTCAGCTCTTATATAGTCATGCTCATTCCATTTCTGTACTTAGCTTAGCTGATTGCAGTCTCAGACTGTACTTTCCCAGTGTCACTTCAAATTTTAAAACCAGTTTGAAACCATAAAGAGGAGATGCACATTTTAAAATTAATACTTAAATTTTTCTTTCAACTTAATTTAGAAGGGAAGCAGAAGAGAAACAACTCTTGTTAGGACCAGGTCATTGGGACTAGAGAGCTCATTCCATTATGTATCAGGGTACATTGTAGACCTCTGACATCATTAGCACATTTAGCACAACATTTAATTACCAAGTCAGATAAGTAACGGACAATTAATAATTACAAGGAACAAACTATCAAAATTCTTTCTTTTACGCTAAGTGTTGTAGAGACACTGAGTGCAAACACCAAAACTGAGCACAAGGCTGAGCACAAGCTTTGACACTTGTGTGTGAATATAACATGGGAGCTTCAGTGATTGAAGTTTCAGATACAAAGCTGATTGATGCCTGTTAGAAGTTTTACACTGCATTTAAAATTCCCCAGGACAGTCTTTCTTCAGTTATCAGTTCCTCTGAATCACATATTGCAACATGAAATAAAGTCAGTGAAGTGAAAAGGAAAAAAACAAAACACCAAACCACAGCAACTTACCTTTTTTACAATAAAGAAGCCTCAACACTTAAGTTCTACACTGCAATATAGAAAAGTAAAACAGATATAAAATGTAGTATATATTTTAATTGCCAAGATGTAAAAGAGGAATTAGAGTCATGTTACAGTGTTATCCAAAACATTCAGGTACAATTAGCATGCCTGCAGACCTTTTAAAGTGTTATAGAAAATTACTGCACTTCACTCAGCAGCTTCAACTCTGAGTACCTCAAAGGGTTAACTATAGTTTGGCAACAGGATGGCAATCACGTTTAATGTGTTCCTTCCCCATCTTGCACTCAGAGAGCCTTCTTCCTGTACTAAACCTGATGCAATGAACATCAAGGTACCTGACTAAGAAGTCTAAACATACCTTAATATTTTATGTCCTTTGATATCTAAAAATCCACATAGGCATGAAATAGTAAAGAAGAAATAAAATATTTGTTACCAAAATGAAGAGATAATTGTATAGAAAATATTATGTCGCTGCTTGGGTTGATTTATGGATCTACTATATTGTGTTTTGTAGTCTGTTTCAATGTCTATATCCATTTCAGACATCCCAAAACATGGAACAAATTTGGAATTAGTTCTAAGAATAATGAGAGTCATTAATATATACAGTGCTGGAACAGAAAAGATTTCAAAAATGGGAAGATAAAACTTGTACATTTCTTTGTTACAGAGGAACAGTAACAGAACAATCTCTCTCCTACTCAGTCTCACAAGGAAAAGCAGCAGTAAGGAAAGCAGCATGCTGTTTGAAGCAGAGCTCTTCTTCCCTCTCTGAAGCCAGCAAAACTGAGCCAGGGAAGGAACTTAAATATTACACATCACCAAACTCCCTCCCAACATCTAAATCTAAAAATTTAGGCATTTCAAAGAATCACAGTATTCTCAGCAGCAAAGGCCTTCATTATTACTTAATTTCTAGTATTTTTTTTGTTAATTACCATTATTACAAATTAAGAATAATTATCTTTTCAGATTAACCCGCTAGTTCAAGCACAATTCGAACACTGGCTTAGATGGGGACCAAATCTCCTTTCGTGACACAGGCAGTACAGGAACCCTAAGATTTTTGGGAAAAGAAACAGGCTTGAACATCTGCCTGGAATAAGAGCAGAGGATTTTACAGGCTGCAAGTCAAGACAGTGCCTATTCTCAACATTCACAACAGTTGCTGAAAACGGCATCTAAGTTGTGCTGTTGAATAGACACATGACCGCATGTGCCATTATTTTAATTTAATAATAATTTCCTTTTAATATGTAATTGTTTACAGATTAAACTAATGTAAATAATGCATGAATTACAAATTGCATTAGGTATAGTACTTGGATACCTCTTAACAGCAAAAGAAGAAAGCAAATTCAACTGATACATGTAAACAAGTAGATTAGAAAGCCGAAGTGCAATACACAAAAATTAAGAAAATCTTTTGTCCACAAAAAACCCTTCACAATTCATACAACTAATCACCCATAAAACCTATTACAAACAAATACTAAGAAAAAGTCAAAAAGCATAAAAGAGTGATGAAATTTCCACTTCAATGGCTGATAAAGTGAGATATGTCAGAAATCAACTGAGCTGGAAAAATGACACTTTGAAGAGGTGCTTAGGATGATCTGTAGTCATAGTGTGCCATTAGTCAAACTGATGACTCTTAATACATGGATATTTCAGGTCATGATATCTAGAAACTCACTTGTTAATATAAGAAGTCTGTCTTCCAGCACAGAAACTAGAGAGGATGCATCCCAAATCAGCCTTCTTAAGGGGGGCTTGGGAAATAGAAGGCCTGTCAGATAGGTAGTTCACAATCTAAAACTTAAAAGAAGCTTCTTTAGGTCGCTACATTTAAGTCACTACTAATCCTACATTTTAGAATAAAATTAAAAACAAAAACCCACAAACATATGAAAGAATAAGACCAGTAAAAACCCCTCACTTTTCAAGCATTTTCCTCCATGTCAGAGGAACAGATCACTCATATCTACCAGCACTACAGGATGTAATGTTAATATAAAAGTTACTTTACATAGTCTATCTAAAAATCTTAACTACGTTAGAGACACAATAAAGAACAAATAAATGTACTCTATGTTCAGTACATAAGTTTTTTGCAATAAGAGTCAGGAAAACTATCAAAATAAAGAGTTCTTCAGGATCGTGGTTAGTCAGAGAGGCTGATGTTTATATAACCATTTTGCTGCCATTACTTAAAATTGAAATCCTTGGAGGTGGGGGGAAGAGGGAAAGAATGCCTCATGCCTTCTTTCATATGGGCAGAAAGAGACAATGCACCCTCTGTAATTTTGGGAATCAAGGGAGTACTTCTCCTCGTGGTATTTTCCTGTGAGGGTACAAAGACTGTATAGCAGCATTTGAGATAGAGCTACAGCTATTTCTGTGCCCTGGAAGTCCTTCCACAGCAAGGCTACAAACCTTCTGAAGAGAAAACTGAAAATAACACTGAGTTGGCCATACACACCTACAGCCTGGGGCTGTGCTGGCTATTAAGTTGCCACGCAGGCCCTGCAGAGAATCCATAACTTGCAAAGAGGAAGGGCTAAGACACTGGACCAACTGCTCTGTGAGCAAGAACAGCCTCTGAGGAACTTGGTACAGGATTACACCGACAATTCCTGTTCCTCCCTCAAAGGAGCTGTTTGCAGGAACTTTCATGAACTCTGATCTTGAGAGGAAGTGTCTGCCTCTAATTTGGGTGATTTGCATAAGACGTGTTTTATCTCAAAGGGCTGAGAGAGCCAAGTAAGAAAGAGAACATGAAGATTGAAAGAATGTAATAATGTGGTGTGCTCCAGTGGAAAGAATGGGGGTGAGAATATGTGATGAAAAGACAGAGAGGCAAAAGAAGCTAAGAGAGCAGAAATGCTGCAGAATAAAAAAAAATTAGTAACAAAACAAGCTCAGGACAGAAGGCAGAGGGAGACAAAATCAGTTGCACTCATTATGGCAGAACTTATTACAGGGAAGAGAGATAAAACCACGCAAACATAGAAAGAGAGAAGAGTTTAAGACAAACTAAATGGAGGAAGAAAATAAAGAAAACCTGGGGAAATTTGGGGAAACTTTGTGACTCATTTAGCTCAGAGCAAAGTAAAACTTGGAGAGAGTCTGCACTGGGTAATTCATTACACAGAAGCAATTAAAAAGTCCTAAATATTTCCCTCTACTCATTTAAACTTGAAATTCATTCTTTATGCCTTCCTCCTTTTAAACATTATTCTTCCCTCACTGTGTTCTTACTCTACCTGTCTTGTCTCCTAATTTATACAAGTATAATTCCTTCTTGAATTGTGTCTCCCAAATTTACTTTTGCACCTGCTCGAGTTGTTCCATATAGTTCTCCTTTGTTGTGGAACAAAGCCACAGAAATCTAGGGATTTTTAGAACTAAAACAAGCGGGATGGAGAACCTGACACAAAAACAACATATAACAAGCCATGAACATCAGCAAAGGTGCTACAGTTCTTGAGTCCCCCAAGCAAAGCACAGTACAATCGTTTCTGCATTTCTGTTTGGAGAACAAAGCCATCAGTACATCAGCTTCACCATCTGAACAGACTGTCGATCATCCAACTTCCCCTTCAACAACTCAGAGTTCATTTCAAACAATTTGACAGTAGTGAGGTTTCAAAACCAATACATCTCTCAAGTCACTATAAGGGAAATGAAATATATTACATGTGACATGCAAAAGCTGGGCATACATTCACAAGGCTGAGTTGAAAATACTATTGTGAAGGTGTCTGGAAATGAAAAGAGGACATGAGGAAATTGTAACAAAGATGTCATTGAGGACACACAGGAGAGGGAAGAAAAAAGTAGCTAAGTGTAGATGCTGAAGCTATTGCTATGGTCATGTGATACAAGAGACAGAGACACCAGCTTTGGTTTTCAAGTACACCTTCTCATAGTGAAAACTGAAATTTCACATAAGCAGGAGACATTGACAAGATTTTTCTTTTCATAATGATCTGACGGGTAATCAGATTTTTAAGTCCCAGTCACATTATAATTAGGATACTGTTGCAGCCTGGTAACCTAGAGAATTATTTAGTGACTCATCTTAATAAAAAATGACTAATAAGATTTATAAGGCATGCTGCTCATTTTTTAATGCTCAAAAACTGTTTTGTACAAATTTATCCCTTTGCCCCTCCCAACTTTCTCAAAATAGCAACAAATCAAAACCACACAGATACAAACAAGAAAAGTCCCGAATATGATGAAAAATCCCCACAGAAACATAAGTACTCTACATTCATACTATCACATTCATTTACTACTCCTAACACAATAGTGTGAAAAATTATTAGCTAATGCCTACATAACATGTTTACCATGATTATGTTTACATTAGCAATCCCTACTACTGTATTTAGCTCCCCCATCTATTCAGACTGCATCAGCTGCCATGTGTGCTATACTCCCCAGGTTCCTGCTTCCCTCTCTGCACAAGCTGTGTCCTCTTGTCACAACCTCTAATTGTCTCTTCTACAGCACTATCCAACATCAGCTGACAGTAAAGGCTGGAGGTTGTTTGCCCTGCTGGATCACTTCCTTTCTGTAATCCCTGTTCTAACTCTTTTCCAAACCATCCCTTTCATTGCATCAGATTTTCTAGCCTCACACTAAAGGTCATACAAAAACTTTTTGGCCTGTAATCACCCCATTCCATTCTTATTTCCCAGGTTTTGTGTCCAGTTTCAACAGAACTAAGACTCTGATTAGCGTAAATAAAAGACTAATGCATTTTAAAACAAATTCTTTGGCTAACTGTGTGAGACACAGTATTTCCCACAGCAATTAGCACTTGTGTTCAAAGGTCCGTGTTTCTCTCTGAAAGTGTCTACACAGGCATGGCCCTACCTCACTACCAACCAAGAACATATCTGGTACTTAAAGAACAATCGACCTTTAATAATCCAAAACCTCCCTCAGGAAGCTTAGGAGGTAGAACAGAGAACTACCTCCTGCTGACCTCCTCTTCCTCTAGTGTGTGTTACCTGTAGGTAAGGTACCTGGCTGTGCTTCCACATGCCACCAAATTTTGACCACGGGGATGCAGCTGACATGCTGCTGGTGGCAAAGCCCAGTGACAGCACCTGGTCCGCTGCACTCACATCTCAGAAGAAACCAGTCTCAACTTGTAAAAAGTGCTTCACTGTCAAATTATCCCAGTTTTGCAAAATAAGCACAAGCTTCTACAGTAAGCACGGAGCAGCTTAAGATTATGCTTTTGTGGGGAAGGGAAGTTGCTTCTTTAAATTACCACTTACTATAATACTGGGAATTTCTTAGTAAAATCATTGATTAAAAATTGATAAAAACTTGATTAAAAATCATTGGTTAAAGTAACAATTCAGCAACAGATCTGAAGATGACCTTTAAAGGATGGGAAATTTCTATCCCTTAAAAATCTCTCCTAAGAAGATAAATGAAAATTTGGTCTCCAAACACATGGACAATTATATATTTAAGGACACAAACCTCATTGCAGTATAATGCTTCCAAGCACTAATTTTTTGCTGAATTGTCTAGATACTTGAGATAGTTTTTGTGGAAACAGAAAGAGGACATGGGATGCATGAGAGGGTAGGATCTGGAAGTTTTCTTGATCTACACAATGGAGTAGAGGCGTTCACATCTCTAGTAAAGCGAAGGACTCTATACTATAGTAGGAAGCCAAATTTAAAGTTCTTTCAATTACATTACCTACGTTCAGAAGCATTTAACTTCTAGAAAAGATTCAATCATCTTCTCCTTCTCCTGAGGGATGGTCCAGGAATGAGGAAACACAGGCTTTAATAAAAGGAGAAAACACTCGACACCTGTACCTGAACTTGGTGGCATAAAAATCTTTTCTCCGTATTTGCACAGCAGAAGAACACGCTTTAAAATACACAGTACTGAGTGATCCAGTCTGTACTGAAAAGTTCTGGCAGCACAGTTGAATTTACTAGAAGTCATAGCTTAAGCTAGCAAAATTTATTGTGCAGATGCAGTGATGCTGACAGAAGAGTGCACTTTTAAAACCACTGATGTAGATAAGCTCTGAGACTGGAGCCGTTCTGATTAATATCATAGGCTCTTAACGCATCCAGGTGAAAGGATGAGCACAGGCAGCAGGGTGAATGAAGGGGGTCAGACTGCTCAGCTATCATTTCTGGACATACTCATCCTCTGGGGTGGTCTCATTCAGCTGGGAACAATGAATGTGCTACTGCACACCTTCAATTCATACAGAATGCTTGGCAGTGCTGCACAGAGCTGTCAGGTAGAGTCAGTAATGCAAGTTTTCATGTATAAGTTAATCGAGGTTTCCAAGAAGCAGGTGTCAGAAAGAAAAAGATTTAACATAGGTTATTTGCTGGTATTGGAGGAGTTTATCTTTCATGTGGGAGAAGAGGAGAGATAAAGGAAATCTTAATATACTTTTATGTCATTTAGGATCTCTGTATAACCTAAGTATATGTAATCTAAGAATCCTCGCACACACTCAGCAAGCAGTGCAAGCAAAATCCAAAAAACAGACTAAACAAACCCACAAATGCCAAGCACAGCTGTAACAGGGAAAAACAGACTTGCACAGAGAGTTTGAAATATATTGATGGAGACTACAGCAAAACAGGTGTAAGAGAGATTGGAAAGGTGAAGAGACATTTTATAGCTCTGTGGAATGACTAGAGATATAACCATCAGATCTAAACCCATGTGCAGCTCATTTCCTTAATGCTTAAAAAGCTTAATTGAACATTACAAAGCTAGTGAAATGTGCATGTGTGTATATATAAAAATAAATTTTTTATATATATGAGTAAAACTCGCCTATGAAACAAGCCATAGGGAAAGCATTATTAGAAGTATTTTTCTTTTAAATATAAAGTAACGAACCCCACTAGGTAGCTAACCTAAGTCGAGGCAGCTTGGGAAACGTAATGTAACTAAATGCTGTAATGTAACTAATCTGACTCACCTATGCCTTCAGCAATTGTATATTCCAAACCACCTAGATGCTGATAATTTGCCTCTTCACAAAATTATGGTAAAAGTGACCAAACCAAAACAACCAGGGAATACTGGAGGAAGGGGCAAGGTATGAATGTTCTTGTAATTATATAAGTTGAGTCTTTAAATACTCTCTCTTCCATCTCCCCTGAAGAATAACAGGGGATTCTTCCCCATTCCCCCCCCCAAAAAAAGGGTTGAAGTTTTTAAATTTAAGTTACGAAGCAAGTAGTCGAACGTGCAAAGTACCATTGTACACTCTGAAGCTAGAAAAACGTAAGACTGTAATTGTCTCCAAATTTCTTTTATATATTTATTCAACTGAAATGAAACTTATTATGAAAACAATATCAGCATCACAAACAAATAGCAAAATATTACTATGTATTTCTCTCTATTTCCTTACCTGTTGTTCCCTCAGGATACATTTCTGCATACCTGAGGAAGAAATTAGTAGCTTTTGGCACAGGTACCAGATTTATCAGAGCTGCTGCCTAATAAATACTGCCTATCAGCAAGTCAAAAATATTGCTGTGAGGCTGCATCTTCCAACTCCTATTTAAGCATTTATTTACCTTTCACAACAATATGTCATCAACAACAAAACCACTATGGGCTGGTACATGACACTGATTTAAGGGCACTGACTGTCCTGCAGAATTGTTAAATTAGAGATTGTCTCTCAGTGATTCAGTAACAGCTATAATATAAGGAACTACTCAAGTAGTACCTTACTCTACCAGGATGTCAGTCCTGAACACTTAAGCATATCAGTTCAGTCTGTGCCATACTTGTGATAGGACACAACAGAGTTTCCTTAGAAAGCAATCTGTCAGTCTCAATTTCTGAATCAAACTGCATTTCTGATTTGTTACAGAGGAACTCATGAAGCAGCCTGGCTTCCTCAAACCAGACATAGTTCAGAGTCACAAAGAACCACTTGCCAGAATCCCGGTGATAAAATTCTACAGTCTGGGCTTTCACGCAACTACAGGAAAAAAAGACTTGGGGGTCTTCTGAGGGAGTCTACGTTTTCCCTATTGACTGAAGAGGGAGCAAACTGGATTTGGCAGACGCTTACCAGAAATTAAGTTTAAAACTTACTTAAAAAAAAAAATCAAGTAGAAATTTTTCTTTTTTTTTTTAAAAAGACAAGATGAAGAGCAATAGCAACTGTAAGAGAGATCTCTTCCCTCCTCTCTCCCTTTCAGATGCTTTCATTTAAATACTCATCCAAGAGGACCAACTCTCTGCTCTGGCGATCCACATCTGAATGGCCCCGAGCATCCTCGGAATTGTCCCACGCCTCTCCTGCTGAAGCTGGGCCTTGGTCTAGCACACAAGAAGGTTATGAGGCCAGGGGAGCAAAAAGAAGTATGACAGTGTTTGGAGACAACAGGCAGCACAGAATTAGCGTATTGCTTTTATCTTCTTTGCTTTATCATAAAAAAAAAAAGACCTTTTTAGCCATATTTAATAAGTTTTTTCTGACCTGAAGCTATGACTTCAGCCTGTTTTGAGTGCATTTGGTACTATTGGCTGACACAGTTCCCTCATCATAAAAATAAAAGCCAGATGCACATGATTTCAGAAAGCTTTAATCTAATTGTATTTCTACATATGAAGTAGCCCAATAAATACGATCCTTGCCAGTGCTGGTGAAAGGCCAGGGGCTTTGCACTAACTGGACAGTGCAGGGTCTCAAGAGCTGTCCAGGCTTTTCTTGACCTGAGCTTGTTTTAACAGCTGCCAGGTGGTCCAGCAATAATTGCCCAGCCTGAATCTGAAACACCAAGGGAATGTCTGACACACGGTGGTAATCACTGGGTAGCAAGAAGAATCCTTTGTGTCACCCTGAGACTGGGGAAGGCTTTCGAGCAACCCTCAAAATACAGGCTAGGAACTGACTTGAAGAAAGCAAGCTACAACAAAACATAGAAAAACACCCCCAAGTGGACCAAGATCAAGTAAGACAGCAAACCCACCGTGAAAACACTGTGGTGGAAGGCAGGGAATGCTGGTGACTTTATGGAAATAACCCCCCCACCCACCATTTTATTTTCACCCTCACAAGCCAGAGGAACAATTAACACCAAAAATGGCAGGCACTTGCAAGTTCTGTTTAAAACATTGCATTATTATTAAAGATGCTTTTCTACATTCTATGATTGTTAAAACATTAACTGGACTACTAGGAAATTCTCATCTTTATCTATGGCATGTGCCCTTTTAAATTAAGAAGATTCAACAAAGTGGACCTTCCCATCCCTAAGGAACAATTTTTAAAAGCAAACAGAACTGTAAAAGCTTTGGAAGATTCTTAAAAATGTGGTTTCCTTAGAGCTGTAGACATTAACTCTCCAGTCACTTTCCAATGCTTTTCCCTTACTCTCTTTCTATGTAAAATCTTTGTCTTTAGTAACATACAGCAGAGAGTAATGATGAGAATGGATGCTGCCACACAGGCTCTCAGTTGGGCAATAGCATCTGACTGATGAGCGTTTGTCATAGGACACCAATGACATGTTAAACCATGGCATAATTATTACACACTGCATCCAAGTGCCCACTTTCCAGATTCATAATAGGCATCAATAGACTTCAAAATTTAGAAAGGAGAAGAAACTGCAAAGAATGTAGCATTAAATTTGGCCTATTGCAACAACAGAACTCTAAACACTGTATCATTAGAAGGTAACTACTTTGAAGAAACTATAAATAACCTGTATTTTAAGCAGGCAAAACTGTGCATGACATTAACAAAAGCCTTACCTTCCACCATGTATCAGTTATAACTGAGACGGTCTTAATATCTGTCTTTGTTTGAAGTACATTTTGCTACTACGGGAATTCATTTATTCATTTAGATGGATGGTTAATCTATATATCTAGTAATTATACTACAGGTTAAAAGATCTGCTTTTTTACTAACACTGTAACCAACTCATGGAGATTACTTG
This sequence comes from Calyptomena viridis, assembly GCA_013390005.1. Taxonomy (NCBI): domain Eukaryota; kingdom Metazoa; phylum Chordata; class Aves; order Passeriformes; family Eurylaimidae; genus Calyptomena; species Calyptomena viridis. The sequence goes on along the minus strand of WEIV01007317.1, from coordinate 102,642 downwards.
CTGAAACAGCAAACTCTTTTCACAGAGCTTCTTTGTTCCATTGCTGCATAAGACCTGTGATTAATATTAACCTTTATTTCAACACAGATCCTTACCAAATTAAGGAGAAAATATTCTCTTTCTTGATTCTTTGGAATAAACTGCCCTTGCTCCCACAGATCTTAAATACCCAAATTCCCAGAGACTGTTTTGTGAAATGAATCCTTTGATGAGCTTCAAAATCAAGCATTTGAGCAAAAATTCCAAGCCCTCTCTAGATACTCTGCTGCTGCCACTGCTGCTAACAATTACAAGCTTCCAGTACTGTGAATAATTCAGAAACTCATCTGTCCCTTTCAGTGTAAAGACAATGTTGAAAGAAAAAAGGGCACTTTTTTCCTTTTCCAACCACTGACTTTTCTATCCCAGCACTGGTCTGATCGCATGATACACCTAGTGTCTGACATGCATCCCCTGACAGCTTCTTAGCAGCAGTTAGTCTGTTTAGCTTAGACTCCAGAAATAATAGGAGCACAAAGGAATGACAAGTTTCAGCGGTTATACACACAGTACCAGCACTCACATTTGCTGTAGCTATTTCAGATACTTGATGTACAGACCTACATTTAATTATAAAATAGACAGATGCCAGCATACGTATTTTAACCGGGCAATCTGGTACTGAGGCACAGAAACAATGGTACTTGAAAAACGTTTCCTAAACATAAATATGAGCAGTATAATCACCTGTTTCCCAAAGAGTAACACTACAGAATACACTGCTCCAAGCCTTTTTCACAAGTCTGTAAATTCAGTGCCACTTCCTCTTTAATCTTGTGATTAACAAGTGCACTAGAAGGCTGTCAATATACACACATGCAACATGCAGTATTATTTGAAAATGGTATCTGTCAGAGCAAGACAGACTCATGCAACACAGTATTTATGGGATTAATTAATGTTTACTTCAATCTTCTCCTTCCGTCACTTAAACTGTAATCATTTTTTTGCCAAGAAAAATTATTTTACATACATACGTGAAGAATTTTTATTATAATGAATGCTTCATCTTCCAAAAAAGATGAGTTAAAACTTTAACTTGACATTGTACTGAACTCTACCACGGATCCAATTGAGGGCTGCTACATTGACCAGAGGTTTTTGATTAATCATGAGGAAAGCTAAACAAAAAGTGTTCTTTGATACTAAAAAAAAAAAAAAAAATCCCAGTTAATACAGCAGAGCAGAGCACCTAAGTATTTTTACCCATCTATTTCATTCTTTTCTTCCTCTGGCTGAAAGTAAATCAATGGTCAAAGAACATGGCCACCTAATGGCAAATGAAAGACTACAATGCTTTCCTCCTCAAATATAAAGAAAAACCTATAAAAAAACCCTAATCCCCTCTGCAGAGAACAAATTAACCGCCTACTCAATACCCAGTGTTCAAAAGAGGTCTAGCACATTGTGGTTTGTTACCTGACATTTTTTCCCCATTTCCTTCTTTCTTACCAAACAACTTTAGATATATCACAACATCAAATTTAGCGTCTCTAGTTTTGCTGAAGGACTTTTCAATGTCTTCATTATTGAGATCAATGAACTCTTCTCTTAGGCTTCAGCAGAAAGGAGAACAGTACTGGATCCTGAAGAGGGTAAACTTTCTCCCAAGTATCCTTCGCTCACAACCACCTCCCTGAATACGACTACAAATTACCAATTTCACAGAAGTAAATAAAAAACAACCAACCAATCAACCAAAACCCAACAAAAATCCTTGATTGTGCACTTGCTCATCTGCTATAAATTTTGTTTTAATACTTCCTTGAGTATTACTTGAGAGAAAATACTACAAAGAGTTATTTGCCATTCTAACGGCAGGAGAAAGTCTGTTTCTAACTTCAAAGCTCCTTAAACATCTCAATTCTACACAGACTGTCAGAAGCATGTCAAAGAGTCAAAAGTGGTTATAAACTTCCCACCTTTCAAATGTTGCATGTTTGCAATGTTTGCAATGAGCAATCTCTCATTACAAACATCTTGCAAAAAAAAATGAATCATCTAGACAGTCACAGTACACTCCAAGTTCTTGATCATTTTGTATGATCACTTCTACATCTCTCAAAGAAATTACACTACCACCATGTTTTAGATTATATCAGTAGTTTTAGATTATATCAGGTATGAAAAGATTCTAATAAACATGCAGGATCCTTTGCCCAGCTCTAGAGTAACAAGACATTCCTCACTGTCTGCTAAAGGAAGAAATTCCAGTACCTGTTCTTGTGGCAGAATTTACATATACCCTGTATATTCTAAATTATACAGTAATTTTAAGAAAAGGATTTTTTTTCCCTTCAGGCAGTTATACAGGCAGCTGCCTGTATATCTGAGAGACGGGAGAATAGTGGTGTTCGGCTTCTCTCCTACCAATTCATAGAGCAGCAACTGCAGTTACAAGTGGGACTAATATGAGCTGATGTTCATGAAAGGCAGCTGCAGGTTCTCCTTAGCCACACAATCTACAGAATCATTTAGGCTGGAGAAAACTTCTAAGATCATAGAGTCTGACTGTTAACCTACTGCCAAGTCAACCACAGAAACATGTCCTTGAAGTGCCACATCTACACGTCTTCTAAACACCTCCAGGGATGGTGACTCAACCACTTCCCTGGGCAACCTGTTCCAGTTCTTTATGACCCTTTTGGTGAAGAAATTTGTCCTAATATTCAATCCACACACTCTCTCCCTCCAGCACAACTTGAGACTTGAGGCTGCTCCTTCTCATCTTAAATACTGAAATCTTAGAAGCCAGCCTGACTCTTCAGGATAACATATTCCCCCTAAAGGCTGTGACAGAGAAAGATGACCAGCACACAGGAAACACATCCAGAAATTCCTACTGTTCAGCAAATTACTGCAGCTATTTAGCTTTTATACACAAGAGACAAAAAAAGCATACAGTAAGCTCAATATAGACTATATTCCACTGATCAACAGGCACAATAACACCCATTTAGACTAAGACTCTTAACTAAAAATATTGAAATAACTTACCTCACTGTTTTGTCTCAAGCCAATAACAACCAATATCATCCCTATGCTCTGCAAAATTCTTGGTGATTTTCCATGTTGGAAAGAGTAAAATATTTTGGTTTCTTACATTTATACTGGTGAAGAATGAAAGAAAACTGAGCAGCAGAGCAAAAGAGACATTTCATTCAGTCCAATTAATTCAAACAAATTTGTACCAGTAGGTTTTACTCTCCAGTTCAGAACCCTGTCCGCTGAGCTGCTGTGACTGATAACCAGTGCTCATGAACATAAAATTTCTTACTGGACTTGTTTACCACCAGTAATACTCATGGCATATCATACTGAAAAAGGAAGGCAAACAAAAATGGAGAGCTATGCATTTATCTTCAACTGCAAACACAAAATTGGTATGACTTCCATGTACAATTCATTTATTGTGTTACATGTCTCACAACAAGCATCGATGCAAATTATACCAAAGAAAAAAAAAAAGTATTTCTAATTTGTTGTCAAAACACAGCCAGTGCATACAAAGGAAATATTAATCTAAGACATTATCAATTTTGATACAGTTTTTATATTCAATTTATTGTATGATTGTTAAGAAACAATTAGGAAATATACACAACCGTCAGTAATGAATCAAACCCATTAAAGCATCTCAGTTTCAAGTTCTTTCGTAAATTTTGAAGCAACATGAAAACACTGATGAATGATAGAAAACACCTACATGAAAAAGATTTGTATTGCTACTTGCTTTAAAGTTCGTAAGTTCAGTGAATGCATTATCAACATTAAATCTTAAAAAGATACTAATATTTGTTATTTATGAGATTTCCACTGTCTCCTCCTAATATACTGTGAATTGCTTGCCTCTTTCCACTAAGATCATTAAAGATTAGTGGTAGCAGTAAAAAACACTGTTCGTTAATTTTTATTGCAAGGTGACAGAGAGAAGAAGAGGGTATTATGGTCCAGGCTCAGAGGAAAGCAGGCATTAAATAAAAAACTATAACAAATGGAGTTTTTGGAGTGTGTACACAGCCATATGCCACTAAACCTGCTAATACTTACATATATG
>WEIV01007317.1:42975-96586 GCA_013390005.1 Calyptomena viridis | reverse complement strand
GCCATACATCAGGATGAACTAGAAAATCAGCCAACTGATTTTGCTGGGTTTGTTTTTCACGAGTCTACAGAGGCAGTATGTGAGGAAAAAAACCCCACTGGTTTCACACATTCACTGACAATAAGGTTTTATCCTATGGAGAGTTGTAAGTTACGCAAGTAGCAAGAAGGTGGTTGGGAAAANCACTTTTAGCCAACTCACGCATTTCCAGTGCTTTATCTAGTAGCCATACATCAGGATGAACTAGAAAATCAGCCAACTGATTTTGCTGGGTTTGTTTTTGATGAGTCTACAGAGGCAGTATGTGAGGAAAAAAACCCCACTGGTTTCACACATTCACTGACAATAAGGTTTTTATCCTATGGAGAGTTGTAAGTTACGCAAGTAGCAAGAAGGTGGTTGGGAAAAAATGGAAAATTTCTTAACTTTAACCTTACTATGAGTAGCTTACAAACACCTTTTTTGCAAGCTCCTCAATTCTCACAGGTTCGTATTGGGTCAGTGAGCTGAAGCACCTCACCATGCTGAATACACCAGAGTTGGTGTGAGAAGTGAAAGAAATTGCACAGCTCAGAGAAGGTTATCTGGGTATATCTTTTGGTGGTGACAAGTTATTTAGTTCGGCTCCATTCTCTTACGCACACATGTAAATGAAAGAACAAACATAGTCTTAATAGAATATTGAACTATTAATAATAGTTACAAAACACTCCTATTTCTGGATAAAGTTAGGAAAATTAATGAAGGCTCAGGATATAACTAAAAACCTATAGGTAAGTGAAGATTATTCACATGCGGAAAGTGTTTTCTTTAGCTTGAAAAGCATATTTATCTAACACATTATGTTGCTGGTTTACAATTGTGTACTGCTCAGTATTTGAGACATACAGAAGAAAAATAAAATCTACTGCTTGAAACTTCATAATAGCCGACTCTTCAAATCTGTGTTTTGTTTCAAATACTGTAGATTTATCAAATCTTCTGTTCACAAATACTGTCCTAAAGAAATCACTTCCATATTATACATTTTTACTTACAGCAACTTCTGTAAATTAAGAGAATTTTACAAGGAATGTATTGATTCCAAGATAATAATAAATGGGAGCAGTTTTATCTACATAGATTTTCCTCAGAAAAATGATCAAGTGATAGTCTTATGATTTGTAAAGGTCACATGCTGGCAGATCAAATCAATTTTAATTTTGAGAATGGTGTAAGAATGAAAAAAAATCCCATTTCTAAGTACTGGATTCTTACGAATGCCTAGCTTGAAAGAGCCAATCATAACTGTAGCTCCAAGTAAGATATTTTGAGGAATTCATTGTACTAATTTCTACTTCTAAGATAGAAAACAGTGTTGTCAACTGTCTGTTTGTAGCCAGGTGAACTTTCTGCTCAGACACATTTCATGTCCTCATCTATCCTAGCTTCAGTATTTTTTCCAGTATCGTATTATTTTTAATACTAATAGAAAAATTGCACGTACTTAAAAAAAAAAAAATAAAAAAAAGGGAAGGAAAAAATCAAACACAATTCAACAAAAAACTATTTGCATTTGAATTTAATCTATTTAATGATATTTTGTAAAGTGCATCTTGAACTTTGGAGAGATCTTTTAAAACCAAATCTTTAAATTTAAAAGAGANNNNAGGACAGAGGACTAGTCTATCTCATTTATCCTGCCTAAATATGTTTCAAGTAGAAATGCCATTGAAATGAACATATAGAAGGGCCAAGTAGAATTTTACCAGCATGAAAAGTGTCAGTTCTAGTTTCTTCACTTCATGAATACTCAGAACACACATATGAAACAATGCTTCTTCAGAGATGCCTATTTTGTATGAAGAAATGAGCAAAATACATACCTTACTGTAGTCTTTAGGCAAAGGATACCTAGACAAAGTGAGAAACACTGCATATTTATTTTTACAATTTCCCCAAGCTTACAGATTGCTCCATTAGCTTAATAAAAGTATTCTGTTGTTCATTATTAATAAATACACTAGAAATATTGCTACCTTTATATTCTGTATGAAGCTTGCTGAGGAGTCTGTGTAAGTCTCTTGCATGAAGACTTACACCAAGCACGGTGGCAATGGAACACAAAGAAAAGCAAAAACTGCTTATGAATGTCTAATAGCACAGCTACAAAAAACAAGTAGCATCCAAGTTCCTTACCCTTTAATAGAAGCTTTATGTCTTCCAATGAGAACTAGATTTTTAAAAAAATAAAATAATCTCGATATCGACACAGTGTTTGGTAGTCATTGATCCTGGTCACAAGAAGACTACAAGAACACTAAAATTACTGCCACCTTCTTGGCCAGACGGGAGAAAGTTTATCCCTCTTGCTTACCTGCAGATCCTGGATGTCCAGGTGTGGATGTCAGCCACATCGGCCTCCACCAGTAGGTCACAGCCATTTAGCACTTCTAACTTTGGGAATGTGAAAAACATTGAAGTCTTAAGCTAGGAATGCTCCAAGTAACACCTGCCAAAGCCTGAGCATTGTTCCAAGCATGGCTGCTGGACATTTCTACAGTGACACTGTTTATGACAGCATCTTCCAGCAGATGGAAACACATACAACATACACAGCTGCTGGCTGTAGGAAAATCTCTCAGCCATGTAGTAGAAAGTGAAGAATAACAGCAGCTTCTCTAGAGCTGAGAAGACTACTTACACTATTGATGACAAAGTGATGGCAAATAGCAAATCTTGGTACTTGCCACTTGCAAATGAGGAGGAGAAAGAATGTGTTCACGACAGAGCAGACACTGGGTAAGATAGGGGCAAGGAGACAAGGAAGCTGAGCATCCAGCACTATTACCTAAGTCCCACAGTAGGAGGGAGGTACCTTGATATGTATGATGTGCTACCTCGACATCTTAGGGAAAGATCAAGAATGAAGAATGAAGAGAAAAGAACTTGTGTTTCCAAAAGTCCAAGCTCGAAACTCAGTAAGAGTGGGGAAAAAAAACCTAGTTCAGAAATAAAAAGAGAGCTGTCACTGAGCAAGAGAAATTAATTTCTGTTCACAAAAGAATAAGGGAGGTGTTCACTTAACCACTGTCCACTTCCTCTAGACCAGTATTCACATGTATAACATCCCATTCTAGATCAACAGCAAGAACAGAATAAGTCAAATAGTTTTTCCACCTTACCCTAAAATGTAAAGTCAAGATAAACCAATATTCCTGATCACAATAAGAAACTAAATTTTAGTCATATATCAAACCTAAAATTTTATTTCTACTACAAGTCACTATTAAGGGGGTCTTAATGAAACAATAACTATTTGCCTACACTGACAGAAGCATCACAATTTCATACTCTTAGGAGACCATAAATTTTTGATCCCCAACTCCTATTCCAAGACAGCTCTTGTTACTTATTACTTTTGTCTTTGTATCTAAATGATAAAGAAATTATCATCAAACCCTTACAGAATCTCTGTTAAAGACACTTAAACTACTTTTCCATTGAAAAGGAGAGCATTCATTTTGCAAGTTAGAAGACAATATCAACAATAACTTCTCCTAATAATTGCTTGCCTGCAGTGTGGCTGCTAAATTACAGCTGAAAAAGCCCTCCAGATCTCTGCATACTCCTAAAATACTGAAATACTGTATGTGATAGACACAACATTAAAGTGGAAATATGTTTCAACAAAAATAAAATTTCAAACTTTCAAACAAAATAAGAGACTTTCGAGTCTCTCCAAGGCTTCTGGGTAAAATGTGTCTCTTTACTTGAAAATTTGCTAACACTTTGTAACTGTTTAGACAGAATTAACTTCAAAACATAGTACCTTTCAGAGCTACTCTCTGGTCAGTCAGTGAAGTCTAACTGAATTTGTCACAATGTGAAAGCATCAATTTGGAAGGAACTGGTTTTCCTTAGTTCACATTTGAAGTTAAAACATTTTGACTGAAACAAACACAAGCCTCCAAATAGGCTCTGACCTTTGCAAAACTGATCACCTCTTTTCAAGTTCTGCAGCTGTAGCCAGCAACAACACACTAATGAACCATTTGCCTGCATTCAACAATCTCCAAAATGCTTTAACCCTTGACATTTAGAAAGAAAACCCACACTTTCTTTGGCTGGAATAGGATGGTAGGAACATTATATTAGCTCTACAGATGATGAGGGACAGTGAGAGCTGATACACCATCTGTCAGTATAGGTAAGACTCAAGTTCAGAGCTAGAGCTGTTGTTGACATTCAGCTCTATCGGTATCACACAGCATCACAGCTTGGGAGTTGTTCCTTTGTCTCTTGCATCTTGCTTGTGGTACAAGCTGGCAGTTTCCACGGCACTGCATACAGTCTAGGTCTTGTTTCCACAAAAAGCATCAACTTCTAGCTCCCACCAGTCCCATATAAATACCTCTTGGTCAGGCAGACTGACTGTTTGAATGCAAATGCAAGCTGGGAATTCATTTTAAGCTAGAAAAGACACTAAAAGATATACAAATCAGTGCACAAAGCAGTAATGAGGAGTTTGTAGACTGATCTCAAATAGTTTCCTTTGATATTGGAACAAATCAAAGCTGCTTACAAAATGTTCACTTTTTGTCTCGGGTCTGAAAGACACCAGATATCTGCAGCAGTAATGCAGAGATCATTCTGAGAAAAGACACTTCAGAAGTGAAAACTGGTGGAGTAAACATTGATTTAAAGACAAAACTAAATCAGTTGCAGTCTTAATTGTGAAGCCACTGCAGCAACCCTCAAAAGCAGTCTTCCCAGGCTGTCCAGCGAGCAAAGTGTATAAGTCTTACAAGACTTCCAGAAAAACGTCTATAGCTGCAGAAGTGCTTATGTGGAAAAGAATGATAAAGGACACGTGCATCCTGCCCAAAGTGGATTCAGGCATCCTGAAACATTATACAGAGAAATGTAGAAACAGTAGTTAGTAAGTGACTTATATTTACAAAAACTAGACTTGACACTTAGTTCTACAACTGACACTTTTCTAAGTCTGCCTGAACAAGTGAAGGATCTTAGCATTGGACTTGGTAATGCAGAAACACAATAAACAGCCATCACAGCAGAAAGAGTTAGTTTTCTTGTTATTATCCAAAAGCCAAAGAACTTTATGCAATGTCATAAATACCTACCTAAAGTGTAAGTAAATGTACCTACACTTTAAAATCTAACCAATTAAAACAATCACAAGCAAACTGTGTTTAAAAAAAATTATTCCCCCAAATAACATGAAAGCATAAAATTTATTTTCAAGCAATACGCATGACTCAAGAGCTCCTATTAAAATACCCTTGAGTCATGTAACTAAGCTCTATGCTAGAATGAAAGTAAAACACTGAAAGCAAAATATAAGAGATAGCATATTGATCCCTGAAATTAATAGGAAGCCAGACAAATTATAGAGTAGTGAGAAAAAGAACAAATGTTTCTTTCATACACTGCAAATACAGAGACAAAGAAGAGACGGAAAGAAATTAAACTGCCAAGACAGGAAGTTCAGACCATAAGGTACTAAAAAAATGCCAGCGTTATATACAGTAAAATATATTTGCAGGTAGAGGAAAAGTATCAGTTGAGAAGTTGAGGATCAAACATGCTACCAAGGTTATTCATGGCAAGTCTAAATAGCAACTATACAAGAAGAACAGTTGATTTGTCCCCAGGAGAAACACATCCATGAGAAGTATTTAGAGGGAAAGTCAACACCAGCTGGCAAAGGGAATGGAGAAGAGTCATTAAAGGTGTCACAAAACATGTACAGCTGAAAACCACGAGCACAGAACTGTCAGTTAACAGCATAATTTAGACATGACATATAAGAAAGAGCAAATGGCCAAGAACTGACCCTTATGAGAGGGACTCAAGAGAGCAAGGGTCTTATCACATAAGAAATTAACAAATACACACCTTCTCTTACTTTTAATAGATGTGCAGAAAATGTCCCAGTAAAAGGATAGGGCAGGCAGTTGGATGAGAGAGTTGTAGAAATATAGCAGTTATAGATACATAAAAAAAGAGGAGAAAATGAAATAAATAATACTGCACGCAGAGACTATACAGAGCTCCTCAGGGCAGTCATCATTATCATGAGTTAGGTCAATCTCAAATATCATTTCTCAACAAGTATTATGTAAAAGACTATGAGTAAGGTCCAATACTGACTATCTTCTCTTTTCACTACCAAAAAATTCATGATAAAAATGTTCCTTAGCTGGAGGACTTATATCGGGTCTTTTGCAGACATGACATTTAAAACTTTTATTAACTTTTTTATTAGCTTTTATTATCTAAGCCAACTTTTAGAAAGCAAAGCAGCAGGCAGGCTAGCTCATTCCAGGTACTGGGTACACTTACCCATTTATTTAAATTACCTAACTAGATAGAATTGTAAAGTGAAAATATCACTTGTCAGCACATATCAGCTATAATTGGTGCTGCACATTTCATGAATAAACCAAAATGGAAGACTCCACGAGTGTCTGACTAACTAGCAACTCAGTCTATGCCCAAGTTTCTTCTCAGAGTCAGAACAGTTTCTATATCTTCTCCATGCTTCTCTCAAACTGAAGATTTGACAGAATATGAATAGTATCTGAAAAAACTAAATTGTCATCACAGGAAACACTTCCGATATAAATGGTTAATAAACATATATTAGTATAATGATACAACAGTAAAAAATGGTTAATGAGAAAATAAAATTGCATCATCAATTCATTCAAACCTAATTAAAACAGTAATGCAATACTTCGTTCCTAAGAAAGAAGTCTTAACTAACTGCAAATTTTCGTAACAAGTGGGGTTTTTTACTATGTAGATATTGGTTGAATATTAGGGGATGCTGAGCTCCACAGCCTGGAGATCTATGTTCTAAGCTTCATGTAACTCATATGAGATCTACTTATGGCCCGTGAATGTTTGGTATGCCCTTCACACAGGTTGGAGTGAAAACAGGAGAGTCCTCTCCAGTCTTACAGTTCTTACATGAGTTATGCAGAGGCCATCTTAACAAGCAGGCCTCTAAATCTGAAAACTCCTGCATCCTTTTGCCAAAACTTTGCCTTCAAAAACATAAAAAAAGAAAATAGAATACCAGAAGCTGACTTCTATTACTGAGATCAGGAAAACTGGAATTAAAAAAAATCTAGGAAGGTAAAAGAACAAATGAAGACATAAATGCTTTAAATCACAACAATGCAGCACACACGTATCATTACAGAGCACATAAAAACATAACATCCTAATACAATTACATTTAAGTGTTCTATAAGAATGTGTATACAGTATCTTGTGATTTAAAACATTTTATTTCTATTGAAGCAGTTCTACAGCTTTAAAAGCTGCTGCAATTTTGCATGTCTGCTGCCTCTTACATTCGTCAGCATCAAATGACAGAGTCTGCTGAATATTTACTTACCAAGAAACTTGGCAGAACTTGCAGGCCCTGATTTTATTATAGGATTGTAACTCTAAATATGAGTTACCAGACCTTCTGCTTAGAATCATGGCATCAAGAACTAGAATCACCTTAAGCAGAGGTTTTGTTCCATTGATTTTTCGCTGTCTAAACTCCTCTGCTTACAAATCTCGATGCTTTGAAGCATCCAAAAATTGCTAATGTTCAGTACCCAAAAGGTATCTCTGCTGCATTGTCAGACCAAAACACCGTGGATGAACCAGAAGCATAAATATGCTGCAGAAATACAAATATTTATATTTTACATGTCAAATTTCTAGCCCTGCTTCAACTGGTAAAGACAAACACATGCTAAGTACTTATGCAAGAATCTAACAAATAAATACACATTCAAGTACATATACACCTATAAGCTACATATGTAGCTACTCAGATATAGCACTTTAAGAAACGTTGCAGTACAAGCAGATAAAAAACCCGAGATGCATGAATAAATACTGCTTATTTTCAAGTTTCAAAAAGCTCAAGTTTCCAAACCAAGCATGAAACTGGGAATGTAACATACTGCTCTGAAAACACTTAATAAACCAGCAAAAAGGGGAAAAGTTTGTTAAAAACACTGATAGTGTCATATGCCAAAAGTGGGAAAGTATCTTTGCCAGTGTTTGAAAGCCAGCAGCACAACAACAAAAAAACCCCAACCCTGCAAAACCCCAAAACTTTATTTTTGTCAAATACTATTTCAAGTCATTTGATCTTGAGAAATCAAAAGAATCAGTCAATTATCTTTCACTCTCAAATCACAATGGAGAAAGACATTTAGTCAGCACAGGGATGAGTTTATGTATCACTAACAATAACTCAGCAATCTTCACTATCCATTATAATTGCATGTTGTTAACAAATGTTCCATATTCAATTTGAAAAGGTTACCATAAAACAGAAGAAAGAATGCATCTAGCATTTTTTCACTGATTTCATTTACAGTATTTCTTGGTAATGAAAACATCTGCATAATATACACAAATTTGCTATTAATATACCACAGTTCTTCAGTTTCCTTTCAGGCATAGTAATTTTTGTCTCAAAAAACCCCAGTCACCTTATTTTGTACCAGAGATTCAACAGTCAAAGACACTGAAAAGTCTTCTCTTCCATGAAAAGAGCTTGAGGAAAAATAGAAACAGCAGAGATGTCTCTCTCCCATCTTCCTTCCATCTCTGCCAGTGATTTTCATGAAGCCATGCTACTAATTAATGACCTGCCTAGATGGGTATTGCCCGTTTCCTGAAAAAACTTGTATAACAGCACTTCTGTAAAAATGCCTGGGTGCTAAACCCTTTCCTGCTCCCTCCCTGTCAGGTGCTGTGGTTGCAGCATGCCATCCATGCTGCAGGACCACAGGTGTGAGGGAACACGCTCAGCCCAGCTCTCTTGAACATGGTGGCTTCACTCTCACAACACGCAGCATATGGAGTGGCAATGTGAATCAAAAACTGCTAGTGTCTGACTGCAAACACAGGGATTTCAACTGCTGATATGAAGTCAGATCTATGGAAAACAGAAGAGACTGAAGCCCATTATCTTCCACCCTTCCCAGTAAAAGCACATTCATCAGTAAGGGAAAGACAGCTAAGCAGTCATCTGAAATACAACTCTTTCACTTTCCATTGCTCCATGCAGAAGAAAAGCAAGTTATAATTCAGTCTTGAAAGTTTTAGTTGAGGGATTTCACAGATATTTGTATTTTTAGTTTGTTTAGTGGGGTTTTTTTAAGAAAAAACTTTCCATCAAAACAAACTGGTAACTTGAGGCAGGATATTTCTTTTTGAATATCAAAACATTACTTTAGTTAGTAGACTGTCAGCCTTCATAAATTAAAGTTATTCAAAGAGAGGATAATTAGCTCGAAAAGTAAATACATTTATTATTTGTTTCTTACCAATCTCAGAGAAATAAAACAGAGGCTAAGAGGAGGATGGTACTTTCAAGGGAGGCAAGCAATCCACAGAAAGAATCTCTTTAATACTCCTTTAATAACTACATTTGCCAGAAAGCATGGAACTAATTATTGTTCCAATATACATAGTGTTTTCAGAGACCTCAAATAAACAGACATTACTACCTGGCATTTCAAGCCCACTTGTTGAAGTATACTGATAGTAAGCATAAATGTTCGTATTATAAAATAGGCAGATGGCCTGCTTCACCAGAAACATTACAGTCTGACATTTGTTATCAATTGCACTGATTTAATACTAATGAGAGTAAATGGAGACAGATTTGCAAAAATATGTCTCAGGAAGATGTACGTGTGCCTTTAAAAATGTTTTACTTCAGATATATCATGCCATGGTACCAAGAGGAATAATTATATATTTTAATATACAGCACCACCCTGACATTTGTACAGAGTTTTCAGGTCAGGCACCAATACCTACACGGGAATAAATTTATTCTGGAAAAGAAGCAGAGATGATGTTTCAGAAACTCTGACGTAGCAGCAAACAAATCAAGATCAAACTTACTTTTTATGACATTATAAAATACCATTATACCCACTACTGAGACTTGTTCACAAGTACAGCAATTTTAAGGTAAGCACAGCAAGGGTAAGCTATACTTGTCCTCCTAATGCTGAAGTGCTCTGTTCTTACTAAGTGTGTTCCTGCTGACCACATGCTCACTGTGAGCAGGGGAAAGAGAGGAGAGCACCAGGCTCCCCCCAGCATGATGAACTCGCAGGAACACAAGACGGGTTAAGCAGCACAGCCTGCCCCATCACAGTCACTGGCTCCATTATGGACAATGGTACAAATCAGAAGTACACACTCACAAACCTTAAACAAGGGGCATAAATGATCAGTGCTTCTCAGGCGTGACACTTCTCCTTAGACTTGTTCTTCTCCATGCAATTGCTTCAGGTCTTAAGAATAATTAAGGCTGGCTATGTTTCTCATAATTATGAAGTAACAAAAGTGTTCCTTCTAAGTTATTGTCTGGTCATCAGCATTTCTGTGAAGTGACCATATAGGTATCTCTCGGATTTTTGCTGTTATGAATAATGATAAAGGACACAATCTTAAAAGAATCTTTTCAAATATAAATTAACAACAAACACTCTGCTTTTGCAAAAAGGTGCTGAAAGACGGTCAAGGCAATATTTTAAAATTAATTCTTATAGCTAAATATGGTGCTGTCTTAATAGCAAAGCACTGAGACAGGTCATTCGGTGACCTCTAGATCCTCAACTAAATGCAAAAAATTGTCTAAAAATGCAATGGTTGTCCAATGCACAAGCATTCCTCATCTAGCAGGATATGCCAAGGCAGGGACAAAGAGTCCCTACAACAAAGCAATACCACAGAAGCTCCTCACTTGTTTTACTCCCCTCAGATACTTTCCTTCCTGTTTCGTTTCTTCTGCAACGCCATAGTGGGATCAATCATACAGCAATTCGTTACTCTCTCATTAATTACAAAGCATCAATTCCACTGAGATTTCCAGTTTATTCAAACCACTAAGCACAAGCACAATTTAAGACAGGTGTAACAACACAGGACTATGTTACAATTCTATTGCTTCATTTCAATTTATGTCAGACACCAAAACTTGAAAACTGATTTGAACAGACTAATAGTGAACATCTGGATTTCTTCCTTTATAGCCTGAACTGTAAATATGACTATTCTATCATTTACTATTTTATCAAAAGCCATCCCTGTTTATTAGCCGAGGATAGAATACTAAGAGCTTTAGTATGAAGCAAAAATTTATTTGTTTCTAATCATCCATACACTATAACAAATGAATATAGCCAATAAAGAGGTGTTTAAAATAAGCTTTTTAACCTAACCTGTCTATAGGCTATTGACAGAAAATACATCTACTTATATTTTTCATTGCTTGGAAAAACTGATTTCAGCTAAGATTTTCAGACTCTATGTACTGAGGATTAGGCATTAAATATTATATTTTTCCAGTTTTGTAACATCTTATAGCACAGATGTGGTCATTGCCAGTAACTTCTAGAGTAAGAGTAATACAAAGATTCTATTCCTTGCACAGATTGCTGTATTAATATACTGCAAAAAATATGTACTGTACTTCAAGCTGAGATAAAAATGCCTCTGGTATAAAGTGAAGAAAATTTAAAGTAAAGCCAGCTTACATGTTGTAACACACTTTCTCTGAAGCTTCTATACTGAAACACAAAACACAAATTAACTGCCATGTTTAAGCAATTATCTTCTATCAAAATGATCCCAAAACTAATTTACACAAGAGATACAGTAGATGCATTTCCAATTCCCCCTCTAGCTTCCCTAAGACAGTATAACTGATCTAAACAAATACTATCAGTAATTTTGGGAACAGGAAGATAATTTATTCTTAAGTAAAGTTATTTATTCTAAAGTAAATGGAAGAAGTGTGATCTTGCCTGTAAGGGACAGACTAGAAGTATACAAGGTATGTCAGTAAATGTTTTATGTATAGGGATGTCACCCAGATCAATATCTTACTTTTCACTATTACAATCTTTTTTCTCACAGAAAAACTGATAACACAAATGGATACTACTCAATTTTCCAAACAAATTTTTTCAGAGGGTAAAGAGGGAACTAAGCAGAGAGAACAAATTTTGTACTCAGCCTCCCAGAAGAGAACTTGCCTCTTGTGACCTTGAGCAAGATGTCTGCTCCTATCTCACAAACATAAGCATCTACAACATGAGCAATATCGAGTGGCTAAGTTCCTAATCAAAACATATAAACAAATCAGTGTCATTTAGCATGGGAAAGGGGACTAGACACCACAGACAACACAGACAGAGGGGAAACAACAATAATTTTTTCTTCTCTTCGTGCCTTCTGAACACTGTTGTGGATCTACAGCAGTGGAAATTTCTACTCACTTTTTATTTTTCAAGTACAGGACTGGTTCTTATTTGTACAATTTTAATGCTTTAAAGTCATCTGCTGCAATAAATTAATATAACTACACACATCTACTTCAAATATTCTCTCTTCTAATTGTAATATGCAAATTCCACTAAAACCTACTGCAAATACCAGAGCCAAGTTTTGAAGAGGGACTAAAAAAGTACAATGTACAAAAGAACAGAGTCTTTTTGTTACTAAAAATATCTCTTCTGGAGATATGAACTACTTTTCCTCTTGCATTTTTTTTTGTTTTCCCTCATCCCTTGGTGCATAAAAGTCTCGTAGCCTTGTATTAGCATTGGTATTGAACCCAGGACTTTTTGACTAAGGAAAAGAATACAATGAATAATTTCTATTCCAAAATTCAGAAAATTAAACTAGTGGGCACTTAAGCATTGTCATATGTCAGACAGTAAACATACTTTTTTTTAAATGCTGAAGAGACAATAGGCTTTTGCCTTTTTTTAATTAAAAAACCCCCTACCAATTCTACCACCCCCCCAAAATTGCTGTTCTTATCAAGCAGTGATTTGCAAATCTGAAGACCAATCATCTTGGATCAGACAGAAGCGACTGACGCAGTGATGTATGAAAACAATGATGGACCAGTGCATCATTTTATATGGCTTCAGCTTTGATTTTGGTGAGAAGCTAATGCACACTCACTGGCACAAAGGCAGTAATAAAATAAGTTGTCTTCTCTAGAAACTAAAATAAAACCAAAAATCCCCAATGCCCATAACAAATTTTACTTCTATCAGTTACTAAACAGTTTAGAGAGAAAAATCTTTACGGTTAAACCTATTTTGTTTCCTATAGATGCAAAATCTACTGCTAAAACCTGAATGGTAGACAGCCCTTGTCAGAACTTTCCTTGGTTCTTCAGGATGTTTGAAGAAAGATTTACCTGAAAGGAGATGGTTCTGGGAAAACAACAGTTAAAAGTTCCGAAACATGAAATAGGAAATTCCCATAGACTTCTTAGACTCCTTCACACTTCACTGATTAAATACACAGCAAATCAGTTATGACAATCTGTGGTTAACTTTCACTACATTGCCAAAATACAGAGGTTCAATTTTGAAATTTGGTCAACACTTACACCATCTTGCATACGAAGGTAATTGGTAAAAATGCTGCAATATATTCTTTGAGACTGTTCTGAGGAAGATTTTAAGTATTTGTTGCCTGATGTGAATAAATTTCCCGTTTGCAAATACTGAGGATAGTTAATGGAGTTGTTAGAAGAGTTTCAAAGTGACTTACATGAGCATGTAAACAGGATAAAAATAAAAAATACCGTAATGAGACCATGAAGGCATAATTTAGATACAGGTACAAAATGCAAAGTCCTTTTCCCTCTTAACAAGAGAAATATTAAAACATGTAAGTCACATACAGAAAAAGCAGCTTTAACAGCGAAGTGACTACTGTGTAGCTTTGCAGCAGTAAGATAGATATCAAAAGTACATACTATAAAAAAGCCACTATTTAAAATCTTGCTACATAAATTTTACAACAGATCTAGCAGTCTGCAGACTACATGCATAAATAAGAATCAATGCTACAAACAAAATCTGAGCAAAGACAGCTGAAGTCAACTGTACTTTTTATATATTCTTTAATTAAGACCTATTGCCTACTTCATCATCTCTGATCCTGGCAAAACTCTGGGATTTGCACATTAACAACACCTGCACATAAATCACTGTCCTCTTCTAAACCAGAAATGTGCACATGTATTCCTATAATAGGATTAAGATTAGTTGTAATGAGACTTTACACAAGTATAAGACCAAAGTAATGCTAAAAGCAGCAACCCTGTGTTCTGCTCCTTCTACTCAGGTGTGTGCACCCCTGCCCCTTGTCCTGTCCCAAAGTTTGGGGTGTCCCTCTTACCAGAGTTCGTTTTCTATAAGTCAGTTTTAGCTGGGGTCCATTCCCCTGCCTATATCTGCATCCAGTCACTCTAACACTCGTGCAGGCAGGCACATGCAGGATCTCCTACACTTTTCATGAAACACCTCACCCTGGAGGATCATAACCCGGCTTCATCACCTGAATCCAGCAAGTATCACTCAATGAAATCCAGACCTGAAAACTATTTCTGATGCAATAGTCACTTTTTTCTGAAGTATTCATCTGTGCCCTGCAAGTGCACCATAAAAACTTCAGGAGGCCATACAAGTACTGCTCTTTCTCCTCGTCTGCTCCTGCTCTTCTCCCATACTGCTGACCTCAAGCATTTACCAGCGACATTCAGGTGCTTAATTCAGGTTTCCACACAAAATCAATTTGGAATCTTGGTAGCTAGATTTCTACTGTTTATTTTCCATTCTCTTCTTGACAACCAGAGCTAGGCATCACAACCAAAGGCATTTCATCTTCACTCATACAAGCTGAAACATGTCATATTATCATATTGATCTGAAACTTGAATCTTGTGGATAATGCAAAAAAAAGATCCAGTCAAGGGTAAGGAGGCTGAACAAGACAGTTGTTGACAAACATATACATATATATTTGCTACCCAAATCTAAATGCACTGGTGAAAAGCAGAAGATGAAGGAAATAAAAAATAAATCAGTTACTCCACAGAAAAAAGTGCATATTAGGAAAAGGGGCTATGGAAAACAAGTTCACTAAAGCTGCCAGCAACTGTCTGAATATTTTTTTTTTCTTTTCACATTACAGAAGGTGAGACAAGATCATAGGCTTCCTCCCTGCTGAAAGGCCACTAGCAGTTAGGAGTGATGAAAAAGACAGTAGTTGTAAGGTAGAATTACAGATATTTGGTGTATCTATCTATGATCATCATAAAACTGAGTATACTAATAATAATCTATTTCCAAGTCTTATTGTGTGTGAATTCATAAAGGGAATTCAAGCAACAGTTTTAAACTCAGTATTTCTATTAGAAATCAGACATCTCTTATGAAGCATCCCTCTGGTTAAAAAGCAAGAGTCTTCTTATCTGAAAAAAATCTCAAGTTATGCTTTACCCTGTCCAATCACAGTAATTATTGCAATGATTTCCTTTCCTCTTTTACTGTGCAGAAAAAAATCCATTATCTTATTGGATTCTTTGAGGAGAAATGACGTTCTGGTGCCATCTGATTGTTTTAGCCCAATTTTTCCAGAAAAATAATGTTATTATGAGAAGACTAAATAGAAAATCAAAATTTGAACCATGTTATTCAAGTTCTATCAAATTTTGCAAGATACACGATGTCTCAGATATGAATTTTACACAAGTTAGAAACCTTACAGAAAAATAAGACTCAACTCAGCAACTCTTGATAGAAAAGCAGTCACAGCTTGAAAAAAAAATCTACTAGCTAATCAAAATTCAGGTTCTATTTGTAGAAACCACAATTACAATGCTTCTAAAAAGACAAAAAGCTTTGAGAGAGACTGAAATGAATGGCACACTGGAGGGACATAGCAGCAACCTGGGGTACCTGACACTGGATGCTAAAATACATAGGGAATGAATCTAGAACAAAATTCAGATTTTAGGTCATGAAACAACTGAAACTATTTCACTCATGAAACAACTCCATGCTTATGAAGTATTTTCAAGCCATAGCATTTAAGAAAGAAAATCAAAGAAAACAACACTTGAAGAGCAGATACATATAAAACACACACATAGCTAATTTGGAGTAAGTCAATACCAATTAAACAAAAGGAATGAAAACCACTGCAATTATTATTGTGACTGGATAGCTTTAACTATCTTAGTAACATGCCATATAGCAACGTAGATTTGTGCTGAGGTGCCTAAACAAAAGACAGAGCATCTCTCTTTTCATCAAAACGTCTAAGTAATATGATAAACATTGAAATAGAACAGTGGAAATCTCCCACCATTTATTCATACAAAGAGATACGAATTGTGTATGTGGACTGTAAGCATACATGTATCTTTTTAAAGGCCTAGCTTTCAAAGGAGATCTCACTTCTTTAACCCTTCCTCCAAGAAGAAAGTATCATTCAAGGAAGTAAAAAAGTCCAATAAAATAAGAAACAGAATAACTTATGTCTCCCAAAATCTAGAGCAGATACAAGTTATTGTTGACTCATATCATAAATTGCCTGTCCACTACAAGCTTTCACAGTAATGCAATGAGGAAAAAAATGTTTTTCAATGACTGCCATCTATCAACTTGGTAAACAAGTAAAATGTATACTCTGCCATCTGCCAGCTATTAGTCTGTGTAATCATAAAATATCATGTAATGTAATCATAAAAACCACTATTATTACCTACTCTTTCTATAATATATAGAAATATTTCTGTCAAATGATTTTATGCTAGCATGAGGCTTGAACCTTTTGCACTGCTTACCATCAATCTTAGTCATCAATCTCAGATAAGTTTGTCTCTTTTTTGGTCCTCTTACGTTTGAGAAATGCTCAGTATGGCAGCACTCTATTTGATCCCAGAAGAAATCACAGGAAGAGAAGGGTCAGTAAATGATCCGGCTGTCAAGATCTGAACAGTTTATCAACAATGGCTCTGAGAGTCAGTGTTCCTGGTCATACTCACTTAGACTGTCAAGAAAGTAGAGAATTCTCAGTTCTATTTTTTTTTTCTGCACCATATTCTGTTTACCCCAAACTTATCTTTAAACATATTTGTATGAGAATGAACCCTAGAAAAGTTACAATTTTCTCAAATTACATCTTTTAAAGGTACAGTAGAAACAGCTTTCATTTAAAATGAAGTCAGAAGAATAGTGCTTTTTTCATAGATTTCCAACCAAAACTATCCACTAGAAAGCAAACACATCAATGAGCAACTCTGTGCAGGGAAACTGATAACATTTTTCTGTGACATGTATTACTAAACTATGTTTAAACAACAGTACTGATCTTATTCCTAGAAATTTAATAAACTCCAAAGTCATCACATAAAATGATGTTCACTATTTTCACTAGTTCACAAATTTGCCAGTTATGACACCATCAGATCAACAGCAACAGGAGGTCCAGTTGTCTAGAGCTCAGACATCTATTCCTTATTAAGTACTTTTAATTTATGGCAGAAAAGAAATTAGTTTTATGACAAGGAAGGCTCTGCTTAAGCACATTCTTTCTCCAACAAGCTAAAGGCCAAAAACAAAGGTGATAGTGTAAGTGACACACAAACCATTTTCAGCTGTATTCTCCTATTTCTCCTGTATTTCTCGTGTTTGTTCTTGTAGGTTATTCTCTGCTAACTTTAGGGCTAGAATCTGCTCCTGCCGTGACTGAATGAAGTTGAACAGCATTCCAAGGGAACACCTGGGGTTTTGGCAGCCTACCAGGTGTCACTGTAAACAAAAATAGTAACTTTTTTAGGCTATTTAGATCCACTGTGCAAAGACTGACTTTGAAACTCTGAATGAATACGTGTCTCAAGTTACAGAAGTACTTTTTCTTTCTTTGGATCAGCTGTTTAAGGACCAACTTCCTTATAACCTGTCAGAAACCTCAATTTTCTTTCATGTCTTGGTCAGTAAAATTCTGTCATATTCCATGAACATTATCAGTACATCTTAAAGGTATGGTCCAGGGTCCCAAATCAATTAACAGTGTAAGAACATAGTCAAAGGGATAGGAGACATTAGGCTCTTAAAATACAAGTATGAAGTCCATGCTACTCGAAACAGCAACCCTCATGCAACCTCATTGCTTCTTGGGGCAAACACCTGAATTCTTGCAACGATAGGGATTTTTCTCTGAGGCAACAGCCACTCAGTCTGGCATATGGTGCTGCCAGTCCAGCTTGTTACTTTAAGCAGCAAGAGATCGTCCGAACTACGGAAATAAGAAGCAAACTCAACCACATCCCTCAAATACATCTGTCTCCTAAATCTAAACTTGTCATCTCCAGGTGTTTATTAAGCAGTTCTGCAGTTTCTAGAGCAGTCTGCTGTGATAGAGAAGCATTAAGAGTTCAAGAACCTCACTTAAAAACTACACTACCCATGCTGCAAGGTAATTATTTAGAAATAATTGGAATGAAATGCATATGATGAGAGTTCCCATTTAAACCTAGATATTAATATATAAACTAAGATATGTTCTTTTAGTTTTAGGTATTTTGATGCAATTTTTAATCACACATTTGCTACAAAGCCCATGACAGATTCTACAGGAAAACAGCAGCAAGATTGATGCTTGTAGACAACATCTCATTTTCTCAACTTCCTAAACTCTGTGTATCTATTGTACTTGCTTTTGACGTCTAAATTTATTATATATAGTATTTCTGAAATTGAACAATTAATACTGTCAAGATGTACCTGAATAAAAGAAAAAAGATAGTGATATTAAGGTGGTTTTCAGTTTGGAAGAGGTTTCATTTCTTAGGATGTACCCTCTAAGTCCCTGTAAGGAAATTTTAAAAGAAGTCTCCAAAAGCTAAGGCATTTTCTTCTTTTTGGATCAATTCTGTGATTATGCCATATAGTACATGCCTGAAACAAAGGAATTTAGATTCACAGAAACTGAAGACAACTTCAGTTGGACTTTTGGTTGGGCACAGGCACAAGGTAATAAATAAGCTGTGGGGGGAGGGAGAGAAGGAAAACAAAAACCCCATAAACTAACAAAAAACACCCCCACACAAAACAACAAACCCAACTTTCTGGACTACCTCAATTTCCCTCTGCAAAATTTTAAAACCAGCTTTTTCCCTAAACATGCCTCTCATCATTACATAAGGAAGACTGAATGTTTCGAGAGAGAGAGACATAAAATGGATATGTTCTATGCCAACCCACTACATTACAGAATTAAAAAATACTTTATTTTTATTTTAACCTTCTTTATGTTAAGAAATAGAGCTTAAAATTACATTCAACCAGTGAAGTTTGACTTACATTAATCATATGGTGTACAATAAAGTCATAAAACTATCACCAGTTCTACGCTTTTTTGGGAAAAGGTATCTTTCAATTCTTTACAGTACCTCTTGTTTAGTCCTTCCAGGTATTTGTTTTCAGAATTCATAACCTCTGACCACTTCAGAATTTCCAACACCAGCTCCACAGAACCCCAAAGACTCAGTTCATAGCTTCTACTGGTGGTTGTAAAAAGAACACAAAAATTCTTGCTTGACCTCTTTCTCGCTGCATTAATACTGAGGAAAATTTACCTCTGTTGCTGGTTTATGCAAGTTTAAGCAAGACAACAGCCAGTCCTGTACCAAGTCAGAGTGGTATGGATAGGTGAAAAGCTAGTCAACATAAAAACTGCTTGTAGGAAGCAAAAAAAAACTTGAAACAAAACAAATTTACAGAGGAGTGGACAAATAGAATCAGAATTTGTGTTTTGTTCTTGTACTGGGGTACTGGATACTCCGGGGATAGATTTACTGTACTGTTAAACCAGAGCACACTTTGAAGACAAGGAAACAGAGGTACTTGACTGAAGAGATGGAAAGTGGGATGCGACATGCAGAGTTCAGCCACCGCGCATGGCTGGAGCTGGGGAGAAGTCACAGCAGCAGATTGAAGGGCCGAAAAGCAGGTGTCAAGGAGATGGAGCTGAGATGAAGTAAATGCAGCTAGAACGCTGCTTTTTCCCTCCCACACTGCCAAGTTAACCTCCAGTAAATTTATTACTTTTAACACACAAAAAGAAAAACATACATGTTGTCAAGTGGCAATTAAATTATCTGCAATAAATATCATAGTAGTGTTTTCTAAGAAAGAAAAGGCAGTAAAACCAGAAAGTAAATTACAGCTATTAATCCCCCAGCCAAATTTCTGATGTTATCCATTATATGCAGTTCTATTATGGCTATGAGTTCATGATAATCAGATATTGCTAGAGCAGCCCAATACTTTTAAATGACAGTTCTCTCACTTGAGATATCAGTTGGGGAAGGGAGGTGAGGAACCCTTTTCTTACATTGCAGTCAACATTTTAACTTTCCATAACAAATGGCCAAACATGATCTTAACTCTATAGCAAATGATAGTGCAGGATTTTAACAACCCACAACAAATGACTATGCAACACAACCATGAAGTATCTTCCTTACTTTTAGAAGAATAAATAAGGAAGAATATTGAAAAGACTTGGATGTGAGACCAGCACACTTACTCATATATTCAGTAAATATCTGATTACAAGACAAAAATTATAAATAAATGGAGAATTTAAAAGATATGCATTACAAATGCAAGTAAGATATAAATAATACTATATTATCGGGAAAAAACTGTTGGTATTCAGCATTTCAGATTCAATCAGGTATTCAGTAAAACTTTAGGTAACAGTCCACTTACAATGACTAACTAAAGGAAAATTTTTCACACAGCGAGCTGCTAAAATTATCAGCTGGTTCTGGTAGCACATACTCCACATCTTTCTCAGCCTGTACTGTGGCTGGTAGCTGGTTGGAGGCCTTCACGTACTACATTTACTTTTAACACTACGTATTCCTAAGGCAACAACTACCATGTTCATCTCTGTGCAACATGAAGTGCAGTACGGCTCCCTCCAACAAGGGTCTACTGACAAACATGCTAACTAAAAATGCTGATGCATTAAGGTCAAGGTCACTGGGGAACAAGTAGACCACAGATCCACTACGACACTAAGTCAGTGTAACAAGTTCTTCAGCAATCTTGAAATAATTAAAAAAATAATAAAATATATTGAATAATATTCAGTCTCAAAGAACAGATATATACTTACATACTTGACAAAAAAAAAAATAGGAGAGTAGCAGCAGAATATGAATACACAGGGTACTGGAGACATCAGAAGGGTATACCCAGTGATTCTCAAAAGTTCAAATGCCTAATTTCATATATAAAAATAGGGTATCAACCCTTGTCTCTTGAAATGAGATTACTACTGAAACTCAGAATAGGGGCTGTGCGCCCATTTTCCAAAGTAGGGTCCATGCTTGGCAATTAATTTCAAGTACTTTGAGTTCAAGTGGCTTAACAGGATCAGAGATCAACACAAAAATGTAAGTGTACCAGGTGCATTGCTGTTGTTTGCTTTGTTCCTTGCAATGATGATCCAGGGACCTACTGTCTTGGGGTGACTTTATATGCCATATTTGTCTTCCCTATGCCAGGAAAAAAAAAATGAATCTCGTGCTTTAAAAACTGAGCCCCAAGAGCGGAGAGAAAAAAACCAGCCAGAGAAATCTTTTCAAAACAATTCTACTGTTTCAAGGTCAATTTTGCTCTGCTGCTGTGTAGTTTTGGTTTCGTTTTTTTTTCCGGCGGCCTGGGCTGAAAGGGGGGGAAGACACTGGCCTTCTAGTTTTTTTCCAGGGAGAGTGCTGCCTGTTTTCTTCATAAGAAAGAGACTTGGACTTCTGCATTTTCCTGGACTTTTGATTTCTTCTTCTTCTCTCCTGGACTTGTTAGGACATTGGAGTGTCGAGATNCTTCATCATTTATTGTTATATATATATATTATTTGGTGTTTGGTGTTATTGTTATTTTTTTTTCTTGTGTGTTGGTTAGATAAATAGTTCTTTTTTTCCCTTTCACTTTCCTTTGAGGAAATATTTCTTTCCTCAAATCTGGTGGGAGAGGGCGATTGCGGCCTGTTTTTATCAGAGAATATTTATCCATCCGAATATATTTGTTCCAAACCAGGACACCTACCAAGTCAACTTAAGGTGAAGTGCTGTAATATTCCACTAAATCCAAATACATTCCAACTTCTAGGTTTATATTAGAGAAAATACTTAATTTCTACTTCTATAATGAGCAGCTATCAAGGGATCTAAAAAAAGTCTTAGAAAAACACACCACTAAATTTTCTTTAAAAAGCGATAAAATTAGTAACAGTAATATTAAAACATTTCTTAAAATACTTTCCTAACAGTTTCTTAGTCAACTGGTCAAAACTTCTAGAGCACAGTATGTCGACGGGTTTTTGTGACACATGTTTGGAATGACTGGCATAATTCACCAGATGCAAGTTCCCTTAACTCAGGGAACCAAAGTGTGCCAAATACACTGGTTTTGCTTTAAAAATACATTCCCAAAACATGTACCCAAAGACATATTTTAGAAAAGACACACCAGACCAACTACACAAACACCTCCTCTCTCAATGCTTTTATGACACAGGCAGCACCTTGGATTTTCAGACACATTTGCTATGAGGTATCAAGTAAACTAACTTCTCATTCCTGAAAATATCATTTGCAGCAGTGACAGCTTTAGCTCCTTACACTTCATTAGCATCACAGTTGAGTCCTCTTCTTCAAAAGATGGTAGTGTTTGAATAGAAAAAAATAATTTTCATACACATGAAAAGTGATAAAACCTTATGGATAACTTGATCTTCAACCACCTATGTAATTTAAGAAGCCCCTGATTAGCTAGAGGGTTACATGAGGATTAGCTAGAGGGTTACCTTTCCACTTTTATTTGCCTTTCTAGAAGAAGTTTTAACTAACTTATCAACTACTTTTATATGCCTTATTCTCTTGGGAATATTACCATTCTCAAGGTATGCAGCTTGATGCACATACCACAACACTACTTTTTATGAAGCCAGCTGAAAATAATGGCACTCTATAGAGATAGGAGCAAAAAACAGATAGGTGCAAAAAACAGATAGGTGCAAGCTCCTCGTCTCAGAATTAGCCCAGTACAAGGGCTCCCATTACACATTTGAGAAACAACAACAAAAAAAAAGTATGTAAACTATGTTGTATGGTAACAGAATTAAATGTTTCAGGATTTACAAAACATTCCCTCGTAGTTCCAATATATCAAAACAGATGCCAACAAGTAAAATCCTAAAATTGATTTAAAAGCAATCAAGTATTCTTAGAGGGATCACTTGAAAGCTATAGATCTTAAACAAACTTGCTTGATATGTTCAGTTAATCTGCATCTTGCCCAAAAGTAAAAAATGAGACACTCAAGTCAGCATCAGAATCCCAAATCTGCAAAATATACAGAAAACCTCTTCCTACAGCTTCATAATGTGAATGGGGTAAATGCTGGAACTGCCTGCCAAGGGAGGCTATGATATCTCATCCTTGTGGATTTTCTGAGCTTGACTTAAAAACATCCTGAGCCACCTGACCACACTGTGAAGGGTAGCCCTGCTTTGAGCAAGGAGCTGGACTGGATGACCTGATGAGTCATTCTGCAGTCATTCCCTGATTTACCTTACTGCACACCGGAGAACCTCTTAGAGACACTAACAAAAGCTGTTACAACCACAAAATATACATTCAGGACCTGAATAATGAGTTTCCCAAACAAATACCAAAACAAACAATAAAAAATTTGTTACCCTAAAAACAGGTGATTTCTTGTTAAAAACCAGAATGTCTTCCAGTGAACTGAGAGATGTACTATCTTGACAAAGTTAACAAGAAAGGACTGCAGGTCCCAGGATCTTAAGGCTCTGAAGATACTTCAGCACAGTCCCTCTCCTTGGCCTCATTGGCAAACATCCCCATCATTCCCATAAATCAGGCATTGCAGTTGAGATAATAAAGCCTTCTAGTAAGAGTTTGACCTCATGAAGTCCTGTTCACCATGTGTGCAATGTTCCACAAGGCTCTAAAACTTGAAGGCATTCTACATTAACAGGTCACATCTCCAGTAAAATGAGTGAGAATGGCACCAAAACACAGTGATCTCAGATTTTGTTTTGTAACTTCAGATAATGTAAAAACAAACACATGCATGTGCAAACACAACCGTAAAAGCACACTTACTTCCCTGCCTCAGTTCCCTCATTAGTAAGAAAAAACTGCTCAAGCCACAATTATTTTGTATATCCAAACTATTCCTACAATAGCTTTTTCTTCCCATCAGGCAATTTCTCAGCTCCCTTGAGACCAGAGTGCACACATTCCTCCTTTCTCCACGTATTTCCCAAATGCTTTGGGAAATACCGCTCCCATTAGAATTCTCAGTTCTCTTGGTACCTGCAGAGCAGGCTCACAAATGTCTTCAAAACCTCTCAAAACAACTTTAACTGCTTCTGAGTTCAGATATAAAAAATCAGTTTGTCTAGCCAGGAGCTATCCTTTTGCCAAGGATAATAATTTTAATAATAATTAAAAAAAAAAAAGCCAAACATTAACATCATTGCCATTTGAAAGTTTTGCAATTACATGTTTTTACACTTGTGGGTTTTATTTCCTGTGGTGTTTTCAGACCAACATTTGTACATTTTCCACAGACTGGTATAAAACAGAATCAATACTCAGAAGACATCAGATTACCTGACACACCACAGCATCCTTTCAGCCACACACTGATGAGAACCCAAGTACATCGGGGTCTAATGAAGTTACTTAAATTGTTACAAAATTTCATTCACTATGTCTTCTGTCCTTCCCCACTGTCCTGTCCACAGAGTTCCTCCTTCGCTCTGATTGAAGGTGGACTGCTTCAGAAAATAGTAATAATACTGGAGCAAACTGGAGCTCAAGGAGCAGTTTTCTGAACCAGCCTTGATGGGTTTTATGTAAGCACCATCAACGACACAAAAGAACAGTGTAGCCCTGCCTTACTTTTACTTAAACAGCAACAGAACAACACTGAGTAAGAGTCAAAACAAAAGCCAAATGTCTTTTTTTTTTCCACAGTAGAAGTACTCAATGCATCGATATCAGCATCTCTTTCCTGAAACACAAAATCATTGAATATACTGTGCCTTCCTGATTTTAAGATTTTCTGTAAGGACTTATTGACTTCCTAAGTGACTTCTTTTGGCTCAGTTTCAAGGCAGCAGCTTTTTTCGAGTTGAACTGGAAGTATTTTAGCATTTGGTTTACACTTGGAACCAGAGGTCAGGAAAAAATAAAATGTACATTTATTTTATCCATTACAGAGCCAAAGGGAATGACTGCCTGTAGCTTAAGACACAAGAATAGAATTTTTCCTGACATCTCTACTTCTACTAAGGCTTATTTTTTAACTCTTTTCAAACAGAGTTTTTAAAAAGGAAATTTTAAAAGGTTAATGTCAATCCCATTATTTCCAATAGTCATTACACAACTTAAGAATGTAAGACATTCAGTGTTGCCCAGGAATCCAATTAGACTCCAAATCAGAGTATCCAAATTACAAAAGCACCATAAAACCCACTGTGCTACTAACAGCATGCTAGATGATCATGTTTGTTATGCATTTTAGGAAAAGTTAATTCACATCTAGTTTATATTGTGCTACAGTCTGATTCCACTTCCCCTGCCCACAACTTAGCTTGCACAGATATTCTTCTTTACAACAGTACAACTGTGAAATCCCAATTAGACTGAGTAAATCTGCATGTGATGTTTTAGCTCATTCAAAATATTGAAATAATTCTTTGAAGTACTCTGCAGTACCATATGGTATTTTATCCAGTTTCATCATTTGTACCAAATAGCTTGCAGTGATTTGTTACACAATATTCTAAAATACTCTGCAGCTGTAGTCTGCAGGACTAAAAAAGCTCTCTCCTTTCCTTCATTACTTATTAGGATCTCAGGAATGCAAAAACCTTAGTAGAAGATCCACTTACAAGGGTATCAGGTTCTGGCCAAATCAGCTTCCACGGAAGAGGGAAATAGATGGAAAACAAAATGTTAATAATGAATGTATACAAAATTAATTTTACTGTTTCTCTTTAGGTACCTGTAGTTCTTAGATTAGCCTAACAGCATATCTATGTTGTACATCAACAACAATGCATTCGTTAAGAGTCTTCATTAAAAAAAAAGTACTTTTTATGTTCTCACACAAAGGGAATTGTTTCTGCTCCAACCCATTCAATTACCCTTCTGACTGCTGCCTTTGCAAACAAGTCTGAAATTCTTTCAGGAATTCAGAATTCAGAAATTCAGAAAATGTTCTGTATCACTATTACCAGACATCCCCAATAAATGAAACCAAACCACACCCCTTTATTAGGATTTTAATATTAAGATTTTATTAATGTCTGTATTAACCAAAATTCCCTCATTAGTATGCTACACTCACATTACCACATGCTTATTCTAAAACTAACCTAACTGTACACACAACAATGTACATAAGCGTAGTTACATTTTCCAGTGGTATGAGTCCTTTGTGGTTACCAAGCAAGCAATGAATTTTATTACTATAGTGATAAAGCTCATGTATGAATATCGGGAAAGAAAAATTACCTCTTTTTCCTCAAAGTGGAGTTCCGTTGTTACAAAAACGATGGCTGGCAAAATAGTTATGCCATCAAAAGGTTTAACTAATTTAGCTGGAACTGAAGATATATCAGTAGTGCTGCTCACAAACATTACTGAAAATGCTTATGATCCTGGCAAAAATGGCATTAGAAGACAGTTTTTCAGACAGCTGATATAGAAGAGAAAGGTAAACGAAGCTAGAAAAAGAAACTGCGAGAGAAATGATTCACAGGTTCCAAAGTGAAATTTGAAGTTTATGTAAAAGTATACATTTGTATACTAGCATTAAAAATTTTTAAATCTCTGAAGACCTACATCTGGAAAACTATCTGACAAGCTTTAAAAACAGAAGCTATACTTCTTTCAAATGGGCTACATATTTAAGTCTTAAAATGTAACAGTTAAAACCAGTAAAAAAATACCATCCATTAGTTCTTCTAAGATAGAACTTATTATGATGGCAAATTATACCATACATTGTGGTTTTGTGTACTTGGAACGGTATTTCCAAGGAACACTCATGTATAGATTTAAGTTCTCCCCACCATATCTGAATGCTCACAGATAAAAGAAATGCTTATAGTGGTGTTACAAACAAAAAATATGAACCCACTCAGCAGTTACTTACAACGAAACATAAAATATTCTCCCTCACCCAAATTTATAAGTATAAAAAGACTCGGTTGTAAGTGAAAATACTACATACAACTAAGCACAAGGCTAAAAACCTACTTTATATGTATTATTAGCAGCAATATTCAGCTATTTAGCATTAAAGAATAATAACACTAAACTCTCCCTTGGAGGTGATTATTTCCATTGTTGATAGGTCAGTAACTGAGATTTCAGAAGTTAACCTCTGACTAAAAGATTTCAAGTCTTTTTAGGTCATGGGGTCCTACATGAGGTGTCTCAGAAGAGAAGCATAAAAGTCCTAAAATAACAAGCACACACACAGCTTTCTCTTAATTTGCCCTGTTGGATTCCCATAATAAGTGTTTAACAGCTCCAACCCCAGAGCAACTGTACAGTCATCAACAAGACCATTTACCACATGATTTAGCAAACGTATTTCCAAGATTTTCACTTACATGTGCTACACAGAATTGGAATAGAAATTAATGTAAGGCAATTTATGGGTAATATTCTTGCATTCACAATTCTTTGTGTATCAGATCCAAAAAGAGAAAGAGGCTGAATTTCCAGAAGGCACACAGAAGTTGCCTAGGAGCTGCCTCCTCCCCCATTTACTATGCTATGGGCAGTCAGTCCAGGATTAGGCCCTTTCTTCTTCTAGACCAGGATTTGGGTTTGAAGAAAGACAATGAAAAAAATCATTCAAATTTTAATATCATTCACATAAGCCAGTCCTGAACTCCACAGTTTGTAATACTCACAATGAAGTATGCAGCCACCTTTCGCAAAATAAGCCACTTTATTTTCTTTACCTCACGTTATTCTGTGTAACTGGGAATCTGAGCACCATGAAGACTCCTGAGTAACAGCTCAGCTAATTGTCAGCCTGCCTTCTGCTGTAATGCCACCAGTTAAACATTCCAAGCAGCACAAAGCACAAATGTAAGGCAGCTTGCTAGCTGAAATCAGAGATAACAAGAAGATTGCAGAGACTCTATTCAAACTGATGAATCAACACTGTTTGCCTGCTCTCTCTCTCACACTACCTTTTCCACAAACCTGTATGAAGGCAAGGACCAGCATGAAAATTTTGAGGTGAGAGAGCAGCAATCCATTTTAATGGCCTCTCTTTGCTGCGCCATCTTCTCCACACTTAACAATCCCTATTAATTTTCTCCACATAGCTCTTGCGTGATCATACTATTTAAGGACTATGTCAAACAGAGGACACACAACTCTAGCTAAAGTCTTAGCAATACTGACTAGTTTATAGATCTTGCAATATAAACTTTAGCTTAACCTTGGGGTGGCTTAAATTTTTTAACCCCTCTCCTTCAGCTGTAAGGCAATGGGATTTACTCTAACCTTACATATTTTTCTTTACTGAAATGGCAGTAGTGGTCAGGATATGCTCACCATTCTGGATTTATTTTGTTTATTTCTCTTGCCCATCAGCAGTAATTTAAGTATATCCAATGAAATATGTCCCCACAGAATGATGGTCTGCTATTCCAAATAAATGAAAATTTTCTGAAGAGCAAAATCTTCTCTTTTACCAGACTGTCATTTGTGTTAATATTATTTGATTTTAGCAATATACTAAAGCACTGATGACTAAGTTCAAAAAAGCTTACAGCCTTTTCCATCTCATGTCAACAAACAAATAAGCAAAAAAATTCAGTTTCCGGTGAAGAGGAAGGTTTCTGTTTATTTCACATGAGGAGTCATCAGAAGTCTTGAAAAATCCACACTGTTCAAAAGGACACAAAACGGAAGGAAGTTAAGTTAGACTAGTCTTGTCTTCCCCCACCCCCAGAAAACCCACAAAAACCTTCAGCTCTAACTTGTATTTTAGGCGTATTCTTATGATCATCTTGACATGTGTGTTTCTAGAGAAAGAATAAACTAATTCATCTTAGTTAATTTTTAGTCTTTTGGCACATCATCTTCCACCACTTCCAAAAGACCCTGTTCATTACAGCTCTGAAATATCCATGGCTAGGGGGACAAAAGAAAAAACACCAACAGAAACCTACTTCTATCTTCTCCTCTTAAAGAAAAAAAAAAGAAAAAAAGCAAGAAAGCAGAACACAGGAAGTTAGATCTTAATAGCAATTTCAGATTTCAGAGAAATAATAGACAACAAATAGTGCAGGATGGATAAATGACTGAGCTGCCATCTGGTTCTGTTCCGAACAGCGCTTTGGAAACACAGCTATCTCAGTGAAGTGTTTGCCAAATACTGGAGTAAAGAGGGCAGTATGTAAACTGAGAGGAGTGAGGCAACAAAGCAAAACTTTGATATCCACTCATCTGTAGGAGCTACTTACATATGTCGTATTTCTAATCAAAAACCAAAGAAGCTTTTCAAATAATGTAAGCACCACATGCATTCTGGATCTGTATCTTCCTGTTCAACACTCCTACACCTGCTGGTATGCAGACCTTCTCAAACATAGCATTTATTTGTCCAGAAATATGCCTACTATCTCAGTAAAGTAACAAAACCCTGCACAGAGAAGCACTTACACTTTTTTCCATTTCCTTAATATGCAATTAATCTGATTACAAGCAGACATAAGATTAGACTGGAGAAGTGTAAACTGTAACTTTTTTTTGCGCTAAAGTATTTTTCATCTACTTCTGTGATATACGTGATCAGCTAATTTACTACATCCAGAGATGTCATTGCAAAAATTTATCATTCCAGGTACAAATGCCACTCAACTGGCCACTGCCTTAATGACAGATAGATAAGAAAACTACCAACTTTGTATTCACCCCTTCATTTCTGACAAACGACAACTACCCAAGGAAAAACCCAAATCACTGTTGTAACTTTAAGCACGTCACAGTTATGCATATTGGCTTGTATTTCTATCAGTTTCTAACTCCTGCCCCCAAGGTATGACACCAAAAAAATCCTAACCCCTCAGAAGTTATGAGACACTTCTGAATCAGCAGTATCATAGTGCAAACAAGCACAAGAGCATACACACACACAATTAAAGTTAAATTTTAGGGTCCTACTAAAAAAAAAAAACCCTAAAAATTAATCCAGAGGCATACCAAGTTAAAAAAAAAGGTAAAAAGCAGAAAAGAGCTAGGAAACTATATTAGCACATGTAAAAACATTACTTTAATTAAAGCACATACAAGTACAGCCAGCAGAAATATGGCTGAACACACACAATTTCTTTTGCTTGTTCTAAGTGGTCACATGCATCACAATTTCTACACCTCTCACTCAGAGCTCCTTTTCCTTTCACACAGTTCTTAGATTCTAGTGGAACACAACTCTCCTGTTTTGTGTTTGTTTTGGCAAAAAAAACATGATTACTAGATTTTTAGCCAAACATTCAGATTACTTTTGTAATATACATCAACTTAATGATCCACTTTATCTCAAATTTAGACAAGCATAAGAATTAGAGTTTCTGAATAGTGTGTATTAACTAGCAGTGAGGGAGCAGCACTGGACATTCCCTTTAATTTTTCTAAGTAAGCTATGAAGAAGAATACTGTTCAGGAAAAATGACAGAATTTCTAGATAATAAAATGCAACATTTTTTTCCTTTTTGATCAAATAATTCTAATACAAGAATTCACTTTCAATTAACTATTTCCTGAAAAAATTATTCATGTAATGTTAACTGCAACTAAACTGAAAGGCTTTGAGATAACTCATTTGGTAAATATTTTGAGTACCATGTTATTTGGATGGATTTATTTTCTCTGTTTTGCTCTCAGGAATTGTAGACATTGTAAATGTATCCCTAAATCAATGACTTAACTGTCTGACAGAAACACTGCTTTTTATTTTAGAAGTGTCCTGGATTGTGCTCACCATAGCTTCTAAAAATATGCTTGAAACTACCCTGTTAGCCAAAGTTTAAGACAAAACTTCCTGAAATTGAGTGCCAGCAGTTTTCTTCAGCTGTTCTTAACTTTTACACTAGAGGTAGAGATCTTGTGAAGTAATGGAATACGAAAACGAAATGGGTAACTGCAGTGAAATCTGCACCAGAAGAGAAAGAAACACATGGGTGTCTCAAACTGGTGCACAACTGATCAGGAGCAGAGGCAGATCCCATGAAAAACCCTGTCATAATCATGCGAAAACTTCTGATCAACATACATAATTCTTTCCCTACCTTCAACTATTGCCACTCAGTCTAGAAGATCCAGATTTTGAGCTAGTTTTGTAAAACTAGTCGATTATGGTATCTTGGATGATATACAAAAACTATGCTCTTTTTTAAGATCTGAGAGTACCCACCTTCAGTCTCTTCCCCAATATAATTTCAAATATATCAAAATGTATTTCAGTAAAGAAGCTGGCCTCAAATAAAAGCCTCATGACCTCACAAGCTTGATACCCTTCTTTCTAAACATAACATATAAAACACAATGTGCAAAATTTCACATGTGACACAGCTGCATGGAACAGCCTCTGTAAAATAGATGTCTATTTACAGAAGTGTTAGCAAGGACAACTATTCCCCATCTAATTGCACCTATCTTCTTTTTTACCATAACTAAAAGCTTAAGGAATTTTGGGTTCATCAATTGGTACAAGAAAGCACTGGTGTTAAATTAGAACTATTTCTCAGGGCACATCAACCTTGAAAAAGCTAAATGCTGGATGGTCAGCTTTAAGTCAATGTACACCTCCTTCTCTACATTGCAACATAACAGAAACAAAGCTCCCAGGCTCTTCTTCTATGAGACACAGCTCCGGCTATCAAGCAAACAGGCATCTGCACATTTCTTAACAAAGACACTAATCTAAATCAAACACTCCTGGATGCAAATAGAGCATTAAGTCAGATGACTTATGGAGAAGTTCTAAATTTATCATGGAAAGATAGCAGCAGCTTAATCAAGGCTGTTATCAGCTTCCACTATGAATATTTGCTATCAGCTCTCCAGTTCCCACCTCAGACATCTGACTTGATTTAGCAACTAAAACACATTAAAGACAGAGTTCAACACTTATAGGAAGGTTATGTACAAATACACATGTGTCATATTCCCATTGTCATCTCTTATACCATAGATTACTTGTTTCTTTAAGTAGAATTTGTAAAAAAAAAAAATAGTTTAAATCACACTGCTTTGGATAATTTGAGTAACTGAAGCTTCTAGTGACCTAAACCCAAATATTTAGTTCACAAAGGCATTCACTGATAGCTACACAAGTTTGTTTTATTAATTTAACTTCAAAGATTTTCAATAAGGAGAATCAAGCATTGCATTCATAAATACCTCACCTGTTATGAGGTTACAGAGGTAATGAAAATTACTATGCTCTTTCTGCACAGATAGCTACGGAAGCTTTTCCTTTGTTCAGCAGGTAACTGAGCTCTGTATGTGAGCAATATTCTATCTTTAACATTTGCAGTGTATAAATAATTGCTAACCTGTTTCCTTTAATTGAGGATCATTTTATCCTTCATCAAGTCGGCCTTTTTTCCACGTTTTGTTTCATCTTCCTTGCCAAGAAATCCAGATGTTTTCAAAAACACTTTAATAAAAATTTACACAATTGTTAAAAGTATTCACAAAACCTGACTACAAAAAAAGGCATCTTGTAAAACGACTGAGGTTTTTACTCTTCCTCTTCTATAGCATTTTTGCACCCACTTTGTGCAACACATGAACTTAGCCTCTGAAGAGCCAGTTGGCTGCTCAAGACAACAAAAAAGATAAGTACTAAAAAGCCAGGAAGACATTATCATTACTTGAAAACTAGACATGATGTCCCCAAGGTGACACTGAAAGTAAAAAGTCAATGGTGGATGCGACCTGTCCTAACAAAGCCCTGCTGTCAGCAGATTCTCTCTACAACCAAAGAACGATATGAAGGTGATGTATTGTTGCAAACAGGGAGCTGTAGCTGATGAATACTTTCCATGTTCCTTACAAAAAGCAAGCCCCAATCCTTCAAAGTGATCTATGAAGCCAATGATGCTTTAGGCAAGTACACAGGTTCTTCTTGCACTGAAAAATTAATATGCATGAGGTCACATTGTGGTCATGCATTTCCTCCAATGTTCTTTGCTGATAGTCCTTTAACAGTTTTAAAGCTTCCAAAAGAATATGGTGTTCATCTGCAAACATCATTACCTTTATCAACTGCTTATCACTGCCTTTGCAATGTAGCAGTTAAAAATAGACAAAACAAGCACGGGAGAAGCCATAGGAATGAAAGGAAAAGAAGAGCTTTTAGAGCAAAATCAAACTGAAGTACTTTTCAAGAAGCAGATAGAGCTACTAAGTGATGATTGAATATTTGCTTATTCCATCATTTACAGATCCCTAAAGGAAACAATTTGCCACTGTCTGACAACATTGGGTAGTCGATGATAACATCTATATTTAAGCTAACTCTTCCAATAATAAAAGATGGTGGCTTTTTTTTTTTTGCCCCCTGAAGTGATCTAACAAATTAAATTTTGAAGCAGGTTTTTACTATTCAATAGGGAGAAAGTAGTAACGTGCCCTTGCCAAGTGAAATTATCACCACAGTGGTTAAAGTCAGAAACTTTCCAAAACATTCCTCTTCTGTCATCTGCCACACCAGAAAAACTAGTGAGCTAATGATGATACCAGCTTTATGTGGTCTTGCCAACACAAGGCAGGTCCCATACCTATTTCAAGGGAAATAACAGTGGTATACAGGAAATCTTGAGAGACAACAAATCTCTGAAAGGCAAGAACAAGGCCTTGCTATTCTTTGTAACTTTCACAACATCTAGCTCATGACACCTATAAATCACCCTTAAGTAAAAAGCCTCACAAACCAGTGAATACACCTCAGACCCTCAAGACCCTGTACCATGGAACAAACACCCTCCCCTGTTAGTGCCTAATATATTCAGGTCTCTTCTTTGGGCTCCTTTATTGCAGCAGCCGGTGGCGAGTTCACCACAGAGCACAATCTTAGGGAGGTGGTGATCCTCCATCCTGGAAACGTGCCCTGCCCAGCGCAGTTGCGTTCTCAACAGCATGGCCTCAATCCTGGTGACAGCTCCCCGTTCGAGGACGGTAACATTGGTCACATAATCAGTCCAGTGGATGTTTAGGATTGTAAAGAGGCAGTGATGATGGAAACGTTCGAGAAGTCGTAGATGATAGTGGTAGATGACCCATGATTCAGACCCATATAAAAGAGTAGGCAGTACAATGGCTTTGTAACACTAATCTTAGTACTTTTCTGGAGGTGTTTATTGCACCAGACTCTTTTATAAAGCTTCCTGAAAGCTCTGTAAGCCTTTGCTAGCCTGTTACCTATCTCTTTATCAATCCTACCATCCAAGGAGATGATACTTCCTAGGTAGTTGAACTTCTGGATTGACCTACGCTCTGATTTACCTAAAGTGATGTGAGGATGATGGCAAGGTTCTTGAGGTGCAGGACTACATTGAAAATATTCTTTAAGGCTTCACTGTGATGCCTCATTGGAATCAGAGCTGTACAAAACAGAACCTATTTATATCCCATAAAGCCCATCCCACTCATGTCAGAAATAAAGCAAAGACCTACAGCTTCACATATGCAAAACTACACAGCAAGATTGAGCACTGCAGGTCGCAGCCACTGCAGAGAAGTTAGAACGGGCAAAGATTCTTATGCAGTCCTGTCACCTTGAGAGTAAGTACTATCGTGCATCTGCATTTAGATGTACACAATGTTTAAAAAAAAGAAAAGGAACGGAGAAATTTTTTAAAAAGTCAAACTTTTACTGTAGTCTCTCACCCGCTTGGGAAAATTACATGTGAGGTTTTATGCCTTTTTTTTTTTTTTGCTTTTTGCAGCCAAAATGAGGATAGATTCAAAACACTTTGCTCTGTTATGATCTCATTCTTTTTTTGAGTGTTAAAGTAGAGACATCACAAACTAGTACCTGGAAGTTACAGAATTACACAACATTTTCACATCTCTGCCTGAAGTCATGTATTTTTTTTCCTGCTTTATTTTAAGTTTTAGGTAAGTCTGAACATAGGGGAAAATTAACAATATTGCTGGAGTATTTAAGAACTTTTGTAGGGACACAAATAAAAAGGCACCCTGAAGAGCCTGAATTACATGGGAAAAAAAAATATTTTCAATGCTTAAAAATCTCTCCAAAGTCTCTGGATTTTTCATGCAAACAAGGGAAATGAGGAATTAGAACATCTTAGTAAAGGCCAAACCCATGTATTTCTTCATTTTTTGAATGCTCGCATCTTTTGTTACATTCTCAGCAAATATAGCAGATCTCAGCAAGATATTTAACCAGGCTAAAAGACATCCTGATTGAAGTTTTGAGAACAAAAGCAGGCTAAAAACATGTTCCACTTTGTATTAAAATCATTCACTTCCATCATAGTCTTATGCAATTCGTATCCAATTAAAAAACCTCCAAATTTTTTAAAATAGAGAAAATGTTCATTATGTATTTCTAAGGGGTTTTTCCAAATTAAAAGTAGCTGATTTAATTTTCAGTCTGTTTAATGAATACCATCAGTTATTCATACATTCTTTATCATTCAGTTTGGCCACCAAAGTTCTACTCAAGAACAAGGACAAAAAGCAAGCAGGACCAGGAGTACAGTTAGATTTCCTTACACTAACAACTATCATCAATTATTCACTGAACTTCAAAGCTTTGAAACTGGCGATGAATATGGTGGGAAAAATAAGACGTGTTTGTTTACCATCAATTATTTATTACATATGTTTTACAGTGCAAGATATGCAGAAAATAATAAAAAAGTATTGTCTTCATTTCATTAAAATTTACTGCTTTCTATCCATCCAGAGATTATGAATGGATTATTTAGTAACTTTTCAATAATAAGAGATGAAAAAACCTGACATGTTAAGGAAAAAAAGGATTAAATCCATACTTTGCAGTAAAAAACTTACATCTGTATATGCAAAACATTACTC
Source organism: Calyptomena viridis (assembly GCA_013390005.1). Lineage (NCBI taxonomy): Eukaryota > Metazoa > Chordata > Aves > Passeriformes > Eurylaimidae > Calyptomena > Calyptomena viridis. The sequence continues at coordinate 60,507 of WEIV01007317.1, read as the reverse complement.
AAGACTGGGGAAAATGAAGTCTTGAATCAAAATAAACTACTTACATAAGCCAACTCAAGTAATAAAACATTTACAGCCTAGAATACAAATGATAGCTGAACTAAATTCAGTTCGAAACCAGAGAGATCAAAGAACTAACATGTCAGCCCTTCTAAGCAAAGCAGGATACCAAACCAGTTGAGCAGTTAAGGGTCCAAATTTTCTGCTGATCAGAAGTCTGGGATGCCTGACTGTATGCCAGCCAGCTATTGTTTTTAATATGCCTTAGGTCAAATGTGGTAAAACTACACACTTCTAACCAGTGCCGTTTGTAATAGATTGGATAAAACACATTTACAAAAGAATCAATAAATGTAAAGACTGGAAAGAATTAGAGAGGCTTGCAGCCTTGTAGCTATTGTCTGGGGGAATTAGATGTCAGTTCAAGCACTATAACTCCAACAAAGGTTTCCCAGTTTTAATTTACTAGAACACACAATGGACAACGTAGAAGCTGGGAAACGCTAGTCAGCCTGAATACATTACTTAACAAACAGTTTAACCAAAGTTACAAACATTATTATAGTCCTGGCATACTCTCTCCACACATTCATTCCTACTTCACAATCTTATCATCAAAGAACATTTCTTTATGAGGCTGTTTGATTTCAACTTTAGGTCTCAGAAGCAAGAAACAATGCAACATGCTCAAAACACAGATCAAAATAAATTTCAACTAACTGCAATGCTAAAAGCTATATAACTAACTAGTGATAGACACCTTTCTAGTTTCTCTCACACAGACAGCATATATATTTGCATAGCTTAAGCACTTCCACAGGTTAGCTATACCATATCCTAAATATCTATCTCAAGAAAATCTTTTTGTAAACTAGCATATAAAAACGAATGTTTAAAAGAAGACAAGTAAATATACGTCAGCCACAGTGGAAATCATAAGAAAACCCACCACCACCACCAGCACATTCTTTAAAAATCAAAGACTGGCAGATGTTAGAAAATATAGCCCAATTCTGGTTTACACATTAAAAGGAATAATAATTTCCTTCCTGAGAATGTTTAAATCTTCGATCAGTTCTTGTGAAACAAAAGATCCATACCCTTTTCCTAATTAAACATTTCACAATGATCTGATTTTTAGTCCTCAGTTCAGTCTGATTTTAATTCAAATGTACAACCTAAATCAAAGGGGTACAACTTTTGTGCTCCACTAAAATAATTAAGACATGAGGTATAGCTTAGCACCATGCTGAGCTTCAAGGTTTACCTTTGATTTTCACAATACATTTACTCACATTATCTGATATATAAAATAGAAAATGAAGAAACAAAGATGAATAAATTATCCATAAGCTTTTCCAAATAAACCATATGGTCTAGTGTTCCAATGGACAAAATGAGATTTTAAACACACAATAGGGTTGTTTAACACCATATTCCACTGGGTAAAATTGGATACAGAAGGTTGGATTTCTCCATCCCAGGTTCCCTCTTCAAACCACAAACTGTTCATGTGCAGCTGATAAGTACAGTATCTCTGAAACTCCCTTTATAACCTACAACATACACTGAAGTAATCACTGGAGTGCATTTTTTTCCCAGGGAAATGTGTAAAGAACCCAATTTCTGAAGACAGTAATATATTCTATCACAAGATTTTGAATAAGAATTTATTGAGTTCTTGTTCTATCATGATGGGTAAGTCTTGCTTGGGACTTTTTTGGTTCACTTGACAAGAAGTTGTTATGACTGTAAAGGAAAAGGTATACACATATCTACATTATAGAGAATGTCCTTGTTACTGAGAAAGACTTCACTGATATTCCTACACCCAGACAAAAGTAAGCATAACCTATATTCATTTTTCTGTATTAAATGCGTACATGTTGAGATATGAGGATGTTGGTATATCTGTCCCACTGTATTGCTGCATGCCATCAGCTGTGATTTCTATCTTCTCAGCAACGACCTGGGTGGTTAATATACTCACATGTGCTTTAACTAGTACAAAGTATTGCAACACTAGAGCTACAGCAATGAACACACATGTGACATTCTGCTTTTTTCTCATTTAAATCTACTTTAACAACTTGAGAGCCTTGTCACTTGGACAGCCAAGGTCATGATTTTTGAAGAAGGTTCACACCACAAGTGAATCCCAAAGGGCTATACGAGTCTCTCTTTGTCTGGTCACATCAAAAGGAAATTTTAAAAAGGTTTAATCATCCCTTTAAAATAAAAAGGAAGTGCACTCCACAACAGAAGCTCCTGTTTATGCTCCTTTGGGCTGTTCATTGTGCAAATTTAGTTGACAGAAATCGGAATGAAAAGCTTAGAAACGGCTACTCCTAGAAATAGCTGCCTCAGAAAAAGAGGACACACGACAAACCTTCTGGTATATCCTCAGCCTAGTAATTTGCAGCATTTCACAGTGAAGAAAGATATTATGCAGGTCTTTCTCTGAAAAGAAATCTTACTCAAGTTTTTATTTCAGCATACTCCTTAATTTCTACAGTAACACAAATATGAGATATTTAAACATAAAATCAATAGTTCGTTCCTCTGGTAGCCCCGCCTTCCCCCCCCCAAATTAAGAGTTATTATGACCCGTATACAACTGACAGGTACCCAGCTTTTAAACCTAGGGCACAGGGGCTGGGCACTGCAATGTTTTGGAAGTAGGTAAAACACATCTTCAGTCGATAAAAGTTTTTTCACTATGAGAAACTTCACGGAAGTATCTGTCCTGGCAGAAAGTGTGATTCATCTTGCCTCACCCAAAAACCATATCCCCAGATATACACTCCTACAAAATCCATCACTGCTGTGGTTAAATAACTGAACAAATAGCTAAAATATTTTTTTACTGCCAGTATTCGAAATATCTATTCACCAGCTAGAGGTGGGGGAAGTAAGAAGTTCTGCATCTCTTTGGATGAGGGGTAAGAAGTATGTAAAGGATGAGCAGAAATATTATTGTTACAGGCATCCACAGAAACAGGCTAACTTTTATAAATGGAAACATCATCTTTCTTAAACACCATTCTTATTTTTCCAGTTTCCTCTTGCTTCCCTTCTAATCCAATACCAAAGAGCACACTTAATGAAAGCTTACCTCTAAAGTTAAAGAAATAATTGCCTCACCGTTGCCAATGTCTCACAGACTTTTTTTCACTTTGCAACAGACCCCTATGGAAAATGGAAAGCCAATTACTGAAGCAGAATCAACTAGGAGAAGTGCACTCTGTCTTACTAAACCACAAAAGTAGTTTTACATCAGACTACGTATCTTTTTAAAGCATGTAAGTGTAAGAAACGTTCTGCTTTATGAGGAGAAGCAAGCAGTCCAGCAAGAACACAGTATGAAAGCAGCTTCTTTGATTTATGCTCAGGTTCAGCAAGAAGAGGAAAAGGGGCCAGTGGACAGTAAGAGAAAGATGAAACAGTCTGTTCCTACTTGATAGTTGATCTGTAACCAGTAAGTATTTACTGAATGGGCAAATACCAGCACGTTACTCAGAGAGACCATGGGATCTCCATCCTCTAGGTCTTCAAGACAGCCAGACACAGCACTGAGTAACCAAATCTAACCAGGCCTGCTTTTCAGTGACTGAGGAGATGAATGAGCCAACCTCTGGAGGTCCCTCCCAACCTAAATATTCACATATAATCAAAGAATAATCTATAACAGCAATTCTTTTTCCAGTAATACATCTTCATTCAGGCTTACTGCCATAGCAAGTAGCCTGAAGAGTATGGCATCCTTCATGATGGAACAGGCTCTGCAGGGAATGACACCCTAAAATCTATCTGTTTTTATACGAATGTGGAACTTTCCTGTATGGTGTAGCAGAACCAAGCCTGCCAGAGCTCAAGAAGCATGTAGATGATTCACTCAGGCACAGGGTGTGACTCTTCGGGATGGTCCTGCAAAGAGATCAGGCCTAGTACATTAAACTCTGCTGTGGGAATTGCACACTAAAAGATACACTTAATTTTTGTATCCAAGAAGCAGCAGACAGAAGGCCTGCATGGACCTCCTTTATTGCATAAAGGTATGCCAAACAAGCACCTGATGTGTATCTTGCCAAAATGATTGGACCCTACATTGGAAATCCCCAAATGAAGTAATGTCAGAACAATTGCTTTACCATGTACTAGTTCGCCATAGGGGTATAAAAAGGATAGTTTGTAACCATACAGTGTCTCTCGCCCTGCACCTCAATAAACTGCCTGTTCTGCATCAAATTGGGAGTCCGTGCAGATTTCACTCGCTACACTCCTGTGCAGGGCTAAGGGTTGGACTTGATTATCCTTGTGAGTCCCTTCCAACTCATCGTATTCTTAATAGGAGGGAAGGCTCCCAGTGTTTCAAAAGCTTTTACATGATCTTCATTCAGAAAGGAGAGCCTTCCTCAACTCACATTTTTACAACAATAATATTTCACTTGCAAGAACATACATACTTCAGGGAAAGCTCTATGGTAACACATTCAATTTCTTTTTTTTTTAACTTAATAGCATATTCATCCATGGTTTATATTTGTTAACATATAAATAGATATTTATATTACCTAGACATAGGTAATTTTCCTTCCCTCCATCTCCCCCTTAAATTCCTTACTGGAGACAGCCTTACATATTATACAAGAAACAACATAACTTGAGTTTTGTTCTGCCACATGGTACAGGAAACTTCCACATTAGTATAAAAACAGATTGATTTTATAGTGCCATTAAATACGACCTCAGAGCATATTTCCATATTTTAGATACCCTCTGTATAAATTTTCTTTCTCCCCCCACTTATGAATCTCTATGTAGCACTTAGTCCTGCTGCAAATTTTTACTCCCAAGTAGATTTTCTAGGGGCATATTTCCACTGTTATTCTAGACTACAAAGGCAGAGCAGAAGAAACATGCGGCTAACAGACAATACCCTAAATTCAGCACTAATATGGAAATTTTTCTTTCCACAAAATTAAACCTGTCAAGTTCACACCTGTTCATGAAGAAAGAAACAACTCTGTATTCCAGCAACTTCTATTTACTTTTCATAACAAAAGTCCAGGCTTACTATGCTCATTTCCAGTACAGGAGTCATTAACATAAACTATCTCTTGATTCATGAGCATCACAGCAGGCAAGACATTAGTTTCTCCCGTTCTGCATTTGCAGTTGATTTTTCCATGTTTATGCTGCTGAGATAGACAAGAATTACTGCATGTTCACCTGCAGACACCTTCAGAAGCACACCTGAGAGTGCTTTAGATTAAATACTTGGTGCAAGTACCTGTGTGGCATATTTCCTCTGCTACAAAGTGATCTATAAGAATATACTGCTATTAAGTCATTAATATAGTTTAGTTTATTTGAGGTATTTTTGAATGCTGACATCCAAGCCATTTATTATACTACAGATGGTACTGGTACAGCTAATCAATAGTATCTGAAACTTATCAAGACTGAAAAAGCAAGCCTATATTCCAGGACAACAAAGACATGGTTTCACATGCACACTCAGTTATAAGGGATGAAAAACAATGAAGTTTTTTGCTAATGATGCATTAACAAAGCTATTCTGCTTATGAAATGCCATACTGCCCACATACCATTAATTAGTGCAATCCTCATCTGAATTTTTGACATCCTTTACATGAGACAAGTACCATGCTTCATAAAGGCCTAACTAAAATTTTAGTGCATTTTCTTGAGTAAAATGGCACATTCAATTTTTGTCAATTACACATATTAAAAAAAGAGAAGAAAATTTAGGACAACCTAGCAGAAAAAATATCATTTAAAATGTTCAGAATGTTCAGGTAGTTTCCGTGTTATAAGAATCACATACACAAATTCCAGATTCTTTAATTATTTTTCTTTCATACAGATAAACCGGCCAACAGACCATATATTGGTAGCTGTCCTAAGGAATTCATTCAAGTCTTGACACAAAATACTTCGTACTAGAACATTTAGCAAAAATTCAATTATATTAAAAGACATTTCAGCTAACAAAGGTGTTAACTTTCCCCAGTTCTGTTTCCATTTTACAGCTTTAGCAGCATTTTAAGGAACTAACCAAATTATCCTTATTTTACTGTTTATCAAAATCTAAAAATAGTTATTTGATGAGCCAAAACATTTGCTTGCAACCCAGAGTGATCTCCACATCCCAAGAACTCTTCAGATAAAGTAGTCCTGTCAGGAGCCTGAAAAAAACTTTAAGTGGTTATCATCTTTTCTGATTTGCTTTGATTATTCTTCCCCTACCAAACAACACCCACATCTGGGGTCTTATCTATGACTCCTACTGTATAATTTACTGTGACAAAGGCAAAGATAAAACCATGCTGTTGATCTACTCACATCACTAACTTACAGCTACAATTCCTTATCACACAGCTTTAATACAGCTTAAAGACTCAACATATACAAGAGCAGCAGCCCAAATCAGTTATTAACTATGATATCAACTACTGGATTTTCCTACCTAAGAATTCCAAACCCCACTCCTCAACTTGGATACTGGTTACTCTACGATAGAGTTAAGCAATAGAAACAAGGATATTCCTTAATCCTCCTGAACTATGTTTTCAGAAATTCATTTCTGGGAGGCCATGTGAGAGCATGGGGAGTTTTGGGTGTTTTCTGGTTGGTTGGTTTTGGTTTTTGCCCAGGTGTTTTTATTGTTTGGGGTATTTTGGGGTTGGGGTGAAGAGTGGGGAGAAAGGTGGGGTTATTTTCCAGTTTCATTTTTTGAGCCTGTAAAGAGAAAAATAATTGCTGACGCATGGCTCTAGCTTTTTCATCCTATATCAACACCTTTTAATCTCTCACTATTATTTTTAATTCATTTACTCATATGCAGTGAAAATGAAACTTCAAAAGGATTTTCATATTTTTCTAAATTTTCTCATTTTTTCCTATAAATGCTTATTTTTCATCTCTCAAGCACATCAGTGAATATTTCTTTTCCCACCAGTATACCTGTTCTCACAATGTATGAAAAGAAGAAAGCTAATAGTTATATATATAATACACACTCTTTTTGGAAGTTGTTTTAAGATTAGCGTGTTGTTTTAGATTAACACTATTATTTCTATTTCCACATATTAAAATAAAGCACCAATAAGAAGCAATAGAAAAACAACTTATTTCTGAATGAAAGGACTAAGGTGTTAAATATACAACTACACTAATTACATTCAAAATAGCAAGTTACTAATTCCTACTCATTTTATGGAATTATGCTGTATACCCCACAGTAATATTCAGCAGAGTGCATTTTGCTGGTCAGATATTATGCTGACACACAAGCCTCATTTTAGGCTTAAATTTTTATACAAAGAAACAAAATAACGTAACCAAAGTGATAAAAATTGTTCTTGTATATATACTCTTCTGAAGGATTTGACTATATTAAAGAGATACTGCTACTTAAAACAATGAACACACACACAGAGCAGATTTATCTTTTCCACATCATCAGAGCACTTGACCAGGACTGAGACTAGTCTTATGTTATAAATGGGAAAACCAGGGTGAGAGTTTATTTTCATGAATTCAGTGGCAGACATGAAAAGAATCCAAGTCCATAATTACAATACCTTTACTGTATTCTATAGAGCAAATGTTAATATTTTTAAACACTAATTAACTGTCTGATATGTAATATTAATATTGATTTCAGGCAAAACCTGCTTAACTTTATCCAAATTGCTAGCAAACAGTGAGCAAGCTGAAATTTAATATTTAATTCCATGCACCTCAAAACCAAGAATGTGCTGGATGCAAGAAATGTATCTTGAAATGGTGCATTCTGATTTTCCAAATATAGGAGACAAATAAAACTGTATTATATAATATCACCAATATTGACCTGAAAAGGCCTAATACCTCTTACAGGTTTAATGAAAGCATAGAATAAACAAGATGCCCAGTACATCTTCTGTATGTTTATATCATGAAACCAATTTAAAATTGGAAATAATGTTTATTTACATCACTATGTTCTCCTCTTGATTTTTTTCTTCTTCATAATTTTTTCTTTTAAAGCATCTTAGAGCACTTCTGAATAGTTAATTCATTCTCTTAGCCCCCTTTGATACCTGTACATTTGAAGTTTCACACCCAGAGTTTTTCTACAGGGTACCCATGTAATTAAACGACACACGAATGAATGAAACATGAACTGTGTTTCCTACCTCACATTAACTAACTACATAGTAGCAACATTTAGGCTAGAGACTAACTATTCCAGGGTTTACAGCTCAGACAGATTCTTAACTCCTAATAAAACCTCCTGTTTTCTTGCAGCAGCACATACTGAAAGCATTGTCATTTTTTTAAATAAGCCAGATAGAATACTTTCGCTTGTTTTTCATAGGCAAATAGTATTTTCTCCTGTACAATTTGGTCTTACATTGGAAATTATACACACAGTGCATACTTCATTCACAGGTGAATTCAGTAAACGAAGGCAAGAAATTTTCTGAAAAGGAAGGATTTTGCTTTAAGATCTTCCACACCATCTTTTTTTCACTCACTTGGACATAAAAGATGACTGGACACATACAGCACATGACCTAATTCAGTGGTCTCCTCGTTTTGAAGGGTACAGCGCTGCCAGACCACAGGGAAGAACAATACTGAAATTGTAACCAACAAGCACTTTGTCTTTGAGAGACCACTCAGAAAACATTAACTATCCAGACATGTAAGAGGCCTTTGTTGTCTCAGTAAAAATGAAAGTATTTTTGCTATCTCTCTGAGACTTAACTCAAACTCTGACCTTACATTCTGAAAGTCAGAACCAGCTACATGACTTAATTGCTTTGGTCAGGTTCTGATGATAAGGTCTTCACAGTGTATCACTGCAAGGATGTAAAACACTTTCTGGTCAAACCCTCAAGTGCTAGTAGACTGCTGTTTATTCTGCTGTACCATAAATTTAAACCTTATTATCTCCAATTAATGGCTAAAAATGACTACATATATAAATATGAACATAATATGTGGCTCATGTAACCACTTAAACAGAAGTCACTGAATTAAACAAATCATTGTAGCATGCACTCTGGTTTCATGTTTAAACCTTTTAGTATTCATTTTCATCAAAGAAATGAAAATACTTTCACAGACTACATAAAGGATTGTATCAACAAAAAAAAAAATCCATACAGCAGTCTGCTTTATCAAACAGGACTGACTGATCTCAGGTACAAACGTGCAATTGAGATGTTAGTCAATTCAGATACACATCTTTCCAATATGAAAAAAAAAAACCTAAAAATAAAACCAGTAGTGAACAAGTGTTTAAGAAATGGAAACTGACAAAACACTCTCTAGGCCATATATTCCACAGCCTAAGCTGCAAACGCAGCTTAGTTACTGTGAGAGACTGAAAAATACTATTATTGGCTCCATATAATTAAATGTATGTATGGGAGGGGGCAGAGCAAGTTCTGCCACGGTGAGACGGTGCATTGTTCACACTCCCCCACTCCCTATTGCCTCTGGGACAGCCCGAGTGGCTGTCAGTCACTGGCACACTGGAAGCACTGCTCCATACCCTGCTCCTGGAGCCCACAACCCAGCCCCAGAATGGCTGCCAGACTGGAAGCTACTGGGGGTCCACAGGAAGGCAGAGCAGATAAAAGTCATTGCACAAGGCCTCTACGTATTGCATCCCTATAGACCCTGACTAGAACCACACTGGAACCAGTGATATAGCTATATTTTTGCTTTTCCTCTCTCTCCGTCTCTTTCCTTCTCCTAATTCCCTGTTCTTGAAATCCAGGTAACTTAAAATTGGATGGGCTGGAGTTTGCTAAGTCAAATGAAATCATGAAATGCTTTATCGTGATTGAATGTTGCTTTTAAAATTTGCCAAGCTCCCTTACTTTCTGAAGTTTGCCAGTAAAATTGTTGTCTAACCTCAAAAAAAAAAACCATTGTAGCACTTTTTCCCTTGCACTCTCTCAAGGTATAAAAAAATTCAAAGCCCCTTAAAGAAACTACACTGACACCTGAGTCTTACAGTTACATGTAACCATTAGCATTGCAAAATTCAGTATATAGAAAACAAAGCAACAGCGTCTTAATGTACAGCAGTGCTAAATCCACCAAAATTAGGTGATTTTGACAGAAAATCCTGAGATGGTGTCAGAGGTTTTTTGTAGCATAAAAATGCTATGAATTATGATAATATGTTTTGTATAAAGCAATGAATTATACAGACAACGAAAATAAGGCAGTTTGTTCTAAAACAACCTTGAAGGAATATGATAAAGGTACATCTATGGAACAGAAAACACACACATACACATACTCTGGATCAGCACACACATACATACAACTACACTCCCTCAGCACCTTCCTGCCAATCACAACATAAAGAATTTTACTCTCTTTAAAAAGCCCTTTAAAAAAATTGCCTAGTGTAGGTAAAAACCTAAATATTATACCTGTATCACTCAACACTCCCTATCTGAAACTAAGGACTACATGTTATTTTTCACTCATTAGATACTTTATCTGGTCACTTCTTGCTTCCTCCTACCTGCTCCTGTATAAACCTTGTTTTATAGCTGAGCTCTGTTGTCAAGGCATGGGCTAGATTCTAAAGGACTGAAGCCTGAAGCAGGGGCTATCAAGTACATTTCTTCTACTAGTTGTTAAAGCCTTTTCAAATGTACATGGTTGATACTCAATGTGTACTTTTGCTACAACTGAAAAAAACATTTTAACTTAATGTAAAACAAGACCAAATTTGTGCACCAGAGAGAAAAACCTAGTTATTTTTTGCTATTTGAGTTTGTGAGACACTGCATTATTATATTAATTATTGGCTTGGACCAACTCAAGGAAAGGGAAAGGTCAAATTCCATGAAGGTGAGGTAATGCCCTATCCCAACACCACAGTCCCTTGGAGTCTTCTCGGGCAATCCCAGGGCAGCTGTCAGCCAAAAGCAGCCCAGGAGCACTGCTCCACACCCACTTTTCTCCCTGACTCAACCCCAGACTGGCTCACACACTAGGAGCTGGATCTAGGGGTGTTAGCCATAACTCTCCTTTTCTCTCTCTTTATTTCTTCTTTTCCCAATCTCATTTTTTTTATATTTTGGGTAGCTTGAGACTAGATGGGTTGGATTTTTCTAAGTTGTTTGGGTAAGCATGTGCTAAGTCAATGCTTCATGGAATGCTTTATTTTGGTTAAATGTTGCCCTTTAAACTTTTGTCAGGTTCCCTTATTTTCTCAAGTTTAGTAGTAAAAGTACCTCATGAGAAAACATGTGCAGCATTTCTCCTTTGCATTCTCTCTTAAGTCTTTAAGATAACTGAAAGGTCTTCTAATAAATTCAGCAGGCAAATTTTTGGAGCCTCATATATTTTTTAAGTAAAACCCCTTCAGTGAGCTCGTACCTCAGTGCCTGGGGTCTTACAGATCTTGAGAACATTACTACTCCTAATCTTAGCCCATGCAAAACAAGACACAGAAGATATCCCAATTGTTTCCACAGAAAGCTCAACAACTTGTATTTGACCAAAAGCTACTCCATTTTGAATTTTAAAAAGTCTACTAATTGAAGGCAGTTTTCAATTCTCTTGTGATATTGTATCAAAGTTTCATTGATATTTATTGGTTGTAGTTTATTGTCAGTGTGATTTTCCCTCCCTTAAGGTCAGCCTCACACATCATGCCCTGAAGTATCAGATATATGTCTAATGGAAGCTTTCTTATATTTCATCCTTGAGAAATGAGATTTAACTCAAGTTTGTACTTGGAACCCATAACTTCCAGCTTCACTCATTCCTCAGTAATTGCTACACAGCATCAACACCAGCCAAGAAAAACAGTAAAAACCCAACCTCCTCGAACCTGGCTACTTCTAGGATTTCTTCTTTAGCAAGTCCCATATGTTTTCTTCATCTCAAAATACCTATTGTCAGGATAATATGAACTCAATTTTCTTCCACTGCTCCATTGTTGAATCTCCTCTTGATACTTAGGAACTGAAAAAGTGCCAGTCTGGATCTCTAGGACATTTCTAAACAAAACACAAATTTCCTCCATAAGCAGACTCAAATGTCAAAACTGACAGTATGACTCAACAGTTAAAAAAAGGGATGAGGGAAGTTTACAAGCCTTATTAATACGTATTCAAAAAAACCCTTGTTATTGCTGAGTTTTGTGTAGCACAAAAGAAGAATCAAGCATCGTTACACACTCTGCTAAGCAATTTTCATACCACTAAAACTGCAACATGCTACAATAAATTTTTTTTGACAGATAAGAAGTCAATACAGAAGCCTTTTGAATGTTATTAATTTAAATCAAATAATCACAAAAACTACCTTCTAACAAGAATTTCTACTACAGAAATAGCATTTGTTTTGCAGATTGACACGGCCGCTTAAAATGTTTAAAATTGTGTACTTATGTACATTTCAGCCTTTTAAAATTGATAATTTTTGTACTGAGGTCAGAATTGGCTGTTGTCAGTTCTGTATATAAGCTTTCTGTTTGTCATGTATTTATGCCCTTTTAAGTGGTAAAATCAAGGCTCCTGCCTTGCCATACTCACATTTAAAATGGTTTCACAATTTGCAATATTAATCCTCTCTAACCTCCACCAAAAAAAAGGACAAAAAAAGGGAAAAGGAAATAAAGCCACATAAGGAGAAAACTCCAGAAAACAAAATACTTTAATTCCTCTTTCTCTCATTATTTATTTTGCATTAGTTATAAAAAAAAGCAAAAAAGAAAAAATCACATCTCTCAAGCTTTACATGCCATACAATCAAGCAACAATAAACAAAACTAAGATTCTGAACTTTAAGATACTACTGTCAAATCCTAAATATTTAGAGAAATCTGATTTTTCTTAGATACAACTCTTTCAGATAATCTCAAATCACAAAACATTTAGTCAAACACATTTTTTTAAGTCACAACTGTCTTTCTCTTGAGGTGCTGACTGAAGACTTCTCATTGAGCAATCTAACAGCATGTCACAAAGTTAGGCTAAGGGCATCTAGAAATCTGTGCCAGATGAGCAACAAAATCCACCTCCTATCCCCACACACTTATTACCCATTTATTACTAGCATTTTCTTCCTTTTCACCTTTAGTCACAATGGTTTATCTTTTTTACAATCAATACATTTATAACAACTAAACTTTTGTCTGAGCCCTTTCCCTCAGAGTATCTTCACAAGCTCAAACTTTCCTCAACCACTCTAGAGCAATTACTTTCAACTAGTTAAGTTCAGAAATTCTTACTTTTAATTAAAATATACATTAGTGAAATACACTGAAGAAACAAACACACCTCTTTAAAGTTCATTTTGAAACTAGGACTATGGTGTGTTTCATCAACAGCAGAACATAGCTGCACAACTAAATTTCCAAGCTTATTACAACTCTTTGACTTTTATGAGTTACTCTAAGTTTTCTGAAATGGCACTGAACACGTTCTCAGTACTCACCTTCCGCTAACACATTATCGGTTACCTGCATTAGGGTTTTTTTTCAGAGGTGGTCTGCACAACAAAATGCATCAGTAAGCTTCAGCCATTGTAGAAAGGGAAGAAAAAGCAAAAATGACACTGTATTGTAATATAAAACACTGCAGATCATATACTCCTTTTCATGACAGATGGTGACCCTGTGACTGGCAAGTTACAGTGAAAAGGGGACCTCAGTCTTTACAGAAGTTAATGGAAAGCTCCATAGACCATTTGTGCTGAAGATGCTGGCCAAAGCTGGTGTAAAGCCATCACCATCATACACTGGAAATTTTCCACCACAGTCAATGCCAATTGCTCTAGACAACTCTTTTCAGAAGCCACTGGCAAAGGGAAATTATTTGGACATGCTGGGCCCCTGACTACTCAGAAGTATTGAGATACCAACTGACATCAAAGTGTGGGCCAAGAGGTATGCACTGAAAGGCAAAGCATCCCTGCTGCCTTCGAAATAAGAGGTGCATCACCACTGAATCTTGACCTCCACGATAAATTCAGCACTTGGTCTTAAACGGATCAATGCTTGATTCTGGCTTGCTAACTACAATGAAAGATTCTAAAGGTTTATTTTGTCATGCAGACAATTTTTGTGTTGACAGGACATTTTAGGCAGGAGGCAGTTCCTTCTTGAAAGGCTCTCCTTTTCAGTAACACCAAAATCTAGCAAAGATCACAGTAACATCTTTAATATTTTTATTTCAGATAAACCACAGTGTGGTAAAACAAGAAAAAAAAAAAAATCTAACAAATACCATTAAGAATCCCAATATCCTTTATCGTTTTCACTCTACACCATGGTGAACCACGTAAATCCATGAGCAACATGATGTCCTGTCATAACAACAATTCTAACAGACTATGCAACTCCCACCTCATAAATATTTTTGTTACAATATACACTGAATTTTTATTCCAAGCCACAATTTTATTTTCATTTCCCTTACTGTCTTGTCACTAATATGAAACCTTTTAAGTATCACTTTTAACATTTACAACCTTCATACTTCTGTATTTAGAAATATTCATGTCTTTTCATTATCGACCTTAAGAGTTGAAGATTCATCTTAGCATAACCATTTACTGTAATAGAGAAGCAATACTCAATTTGGCACCAATTTTATGCAATTATTTTCCCCTTATTAGATGTGATCCACTGTTAAATCTAACAATTTCTATGCTGCCTTCTTTTTGAAAAATTTTAGTATAATTTCACTGCTTACATATTGCAAGATCTTATAATAAAATGTAGATAATTAGTTTGTAGAATAAATAGTGTGCTCTTAAGTTGTTCCTAATGAGTCTCTGATTTATTCATAAGTGCAGAGAACAAAAAAATCTTGATGTTCTAAAGAAAACATACCAAAAATTCCTGATTTTTATGGAAAACCCCCACAACTTTAAAGGTGAAAAAGATAACCAAGAGTCAAAAGACAGCAAAAGAAAATTGTGATTTTTGTGTGCACATGATTGAAATATCTATAAAATTAAAAATTCCAAGTCAGATAACATTCATCGACAAGAAAATTTAGAAATGGTAATAAAATACAATTGCTATCATTTCTAAAGTCATTGAAGAACTATAAACAATACCATTGTACACTAACAACAAGAATAATCTCGTATTGACAGTTTTATTAATACAGTATTCCAATCTAAAGAAATAAATCCATAAAGATCTGAACTACATACATAAAGTACAGAAAATAATTATTTGCTCATTAGGGAAATCAAGTAGTCCCGTATCGTGTAAGTACCAGGAATATTATATATCTAAGTTCTAGAATCAACTGAGGGTTCATGCAAACAATTGTGTTTTCACGCAAACAACCCAAAAAGTAGCAGAGAAAAATAATGCCCTTCTAATACATTCATATTAAGTTACATCATTAAAACAAACTTGTGACAAGAAAGCCTACCACTACACTAAGTGATAGATATTCACAGATTTGTCTCTTTTAACCGATCACTTTTATTTTCATAGCAGTCTATACTTCATTTATTCACTGCTCAAATGCTACGGAGGCAGGGAACTTGGATATCATCTCTTACCAAAACAATCCGTAATAATTTGCAAACCTGTTTGCAAATTCAGCAAACGTTTTGAACACACAGTCTTAAGCATGGCTCACTATTTTCTGCAGTTGTTCCTTCCACTCCTGAGTCAGGTCCTGTGACCCACTTTCAAACATATTGAGAAGGACTCTAGTAAAAACAATGCCAAGGTCTAAAAGTTGACAATTCCAATCATCAGAAAAGGCCAAACTAAAATAAAAAAATCCATAGTTTGATATGCTTGCAAAGGACAACAAGAAATTACTTGTTCGGTGTTCGAGATATCAGTAGTTCAGAACTACATTTAGGAAATGAGACTTATTTAGCGGCGACAATGCTTTTAGAGCATATACTTCATATAACACAACATAGAACAGATATATCTGGACTGCATCATTGTGCTACAGAAATTATTTTTGATACTAACAATTGTCATGCCATGTATACACAATAAAATTCTCATCCTGCTATTAGATCTACACTCACCCCTTTAAGCAGTAGCACATCTTTACCTACCGTTCTTTCTCCAGTTCTTTTACATTAAGATCAAAGATCCCTAAAACATTCCTCTGTGAATCAGAAATACAAAACACTCTTCCAATATTCTTCGACTTTCATCACAAAAAGATGCAACATTTTAAATTAAATTCACTTAAAAACAGGACCATGCACTACTGACCTGCTGAGATTTTGGTTCAACTTGGCTGCATATCGCAAGTAGGTTTGACTGAGCAGGCATTATGTAAATGGCTGGACTTAAATAAAAGGCAGTACTCATGTATTAATCCAAAGCCTGGGGTGCTTTCAGAGTAGGCTGGAGCCAATCTCAGACACCTGGCTTTTGAAAGACCACCGAGGGAATAGGGAAGGGGAGAGGGGGAGGGAAGGTCACTCAAAGCAGCCTGAAATAAAATTTAACTAAATTCAAGCCATCTGAAAGTGTCTGGGTCAGCAGCCTTGGAAAAGTTTCTTTTTAGTTATCAGATGCTGAAATATGCTTTTCTATCTTAAGGATACAAAACGCTTTCCAAAGCAATGCATTATTACATGCTTCAGGATTCAGCAAGAAGTACTACCTGGAAACAAGTTGTTTTTAACTATAGTTTCAGAATGCATTTTGTCCTGGCAGCTTCAATGTTTACAATCTCAACCTTAAGCCTCTCTGGAAAAAGTGTAAAAAGCAACTGTGCCATTCAAATTGTGGAGATGCAAATATGAAGAGCACAAACTTGGCTATCAGATGGAAAAGCTGCTGCTCCATAATCATGAACAACCAGGGGTTTAAGCTAAACCGGGCAGATGATAAAACATCAATATAATCAGGTATCCGATACTCTGTTTCAGCTGTCCCTTCTGTCTTCCCACATCACAGCCTAAAGTAGGCTCTCCATAAACTACCTTAAAAAAAAAAAAAATTGAATTGATTTTCTCTACGATTCTTTTTTTTCTTGTGACTAATTATTTTCTTTGTAATGGGGCACTCTAAGGTGTTTTTCTTGAAACTCCTAAAGTAAGCAGGAGCAGACAGAACATCTGCCTTTTCTTCTTTCCATGACTTTATCTCAGATTTATTGTAGTTTCCTTATCTATATATGCTTCTCCATGTTACCACCCATCCATAAAATTAATTTTCAGCTATTTATCCCNACATTTGCTTGCCTGTTTGGTTCTCCCCTCCAGCAGTTCTGGGGAAGCAACCAGTGGACAAGCATATCAGCTCCTCACCAACAAACCAACCCTGGCAGCTCTGCATCAATCACATCTGCTGCCTCCCAGATTGCTGACCCATAGACAACTCCTCCAAAATCAAAGGATAAGTGAGAACCTACTGGGGGGAGACGATGTTGATGTCAAAAACCCCAAAAATTCTTGAAGCCTATCACAACTACCTCATGAATTACCATCCATCACCTACTAGCTTGTTATGGGAACAGGGAGCAACCTGGT
>WEIV01007317.1:17795-32904 GCA_013390005.1 Calyptomena viridis | reverse complement strand
GCTTAGAACAGAAAAAAACCCTAGCAGCTTCTTAAAGAAGCCTCTCTCCCAGCCCCCCCCCCCCAGCTAATAAAAACTCTGGCTACTTAAAACCACAAAATATACATATGGAAGTAAGCTATATGATGCAGAAAGGTACCCCAAAAAATTATTTTAAAAATTAGTATTTTAATTGAAAGTGAACTATTTTTTACTACTAGCAAATTCTAAGTCACATAAAGTCTTTGCCAGACTACATGATTTTGTGAAATATGTTCATATAGCCGTTAATGCGCAGTTTTATACTGTTGAGGGAATGGAAGACAATTTTCTACTCATTTTAACTGTGATCTATACAAATCTGTGACGTCAACTACCTAGTAACAGTTCTGTAACACCAAACAACAGACTTCTATTACCCAAGTTGAAGGACATGCTCATCTGTGTCTAGATACAAAACATTTCTCCTCAATGACCTTGTCTTTGGTTCATAGCTTTATAGGGTAAAATGCAACTAAGAAAAAAGCAATAAATCTACATAGGCACAATGTGCACCTTCATGGAAACATTTTTAGACTGCTTAATTCAAAGGCCATGCCTGTGCTACCATGTACACTTAAAAATAATCAGTGTTTTCACTAATGATGGAAGGAAGAAACTCATAGTATTAATACACGTGTGAGCCGCTGAGCCTGTCACCTAAAAACATGACAAACATGGTCAGTCAGCACCTTGTTTCTTCCTATATAGCCAGCAAAGTTTTGTAAGGAAATGTAATCACACTGCAACTAGGAAGCAACAGTGGTGGGTGATTTTTAAACCACAGAAATTGAATGAAAATGTCTTCCACTTTGAAGAATGGTCATATTTAAGGACAGACAACTCAAAACCACAGCTTGACACATTATCTTCATTCTATAGATAAATATAGGTGAATGCTTCCAGAAAACAGTATGACAGATTAATGCACCAAGTCAAAACTAAGGGTAAGCCAAAAAAGTAAGCCTATAAAGAACAAGAATCATCTTCCATACAGCCTAATGAGTCAAGTTATGAGGGCTCTACTTTAAGCTCTTTTGCTCTTTAAGCTCTTTTGGTCCTACAAGCAAATCGCCTTTCATTGTCTCATGGGTCAGGTCTGTAAAACAAAGGTGAACTCCAAGTTTCATCACACCTAATAAATTCCACTGATAACTCTTATCCACTGATAACTCTTATTGATGAACAGCTGAAAACAGTTTGTAGAGTCAGTTCTGGTTTAACCTGTAACAACAACAGTCATTCTGCTCTTACTGGGGGAGACAAGCATGCAAGCGATTAGAGGGCAGGCTCAGGATACCCATGCATACTGAATAGTCTGCCAAGTTACATCAGAAGCACTGTGCTGCTTACCACATGAGAAATAAACATAATAGATTAAAAACCAAATCCTTAATTTTGGAACCATTTACTTTGCCATATTATTTTCATTTTATATTTCTCCCCTTTGCAAGTACAAAACTAGTCCCACATGATCCAGGACCACAGTCTGACCCAAAAGTCAAAGTGGTAACTGTTCCTCCAGAGAGAAAGGCAAAAGTCTGATCCAGAAAAAGACACATTCTTAGCTTAAACTCATATTTGGGCTGGGAAAGTGGTATCATCCCTTACAAGCAGAAAGTGGTAATTTTTTTCCAATCCTAGCATTAAAACCTATGCATTCATATTGTAGATACGTGCTTACCCTAATACAATGTAATTGCTTTTATAAGTGCATTTCCAGACTTCTTAGCAATTTCTTATTCCCAGCTTCGGCTACTGATTCCTTTCTCTTGCATGCCAGCACTAGCAGCTGTACTGTGGCTCCAAGAGACACTTCAAAAATTGAGCTAGCAAAGACTAACCCCCCCAAAAAGGAAAAATTAACTACAGAAGGGGGGGGGTGGAAATCTATCTTTCAGACAGATAAATTCTGGCTCAGCCCAAAGGCATACCAGCACTTGCACCAGGAATGAAAGGAAAAGGACACTTCTGCCAGACTAAAGGAAGCTGTAACTTTTCCCCTTTTCAGATGCATGCCCTAAGCATCAGGCTGCAATGACACATCCCCCTTTTCTTTGCTCTCTTCTAATCCAATAAATCTTGTGGTTCATGGAAAGCAGAACAGCTCCAACAGGAAAAATAAAAGCAGTAGCATCATAACCTATAGCTAAGTGATGATGACCTTCTCCAGGAAAAAACAGGAACTGAATTGTGCTGCCTCAAAACAGCAAGGCTGCACAAGGCACAACCGTAAGTCCATCACAGAATGCAGAATTACCTGCTGTCACATCAGCTGGCACTAGAGGGTAGGGTTAAAGAGTGATCCCTTTATAAATCCATGTCTGGAAAGAGAAATAGGTGGGCAGAGGGAAAAGCTACATAATAGCTGTATCTTGTATCTCCTCTTATGTATGTTTCTCAGACAAAACAATCAATCCCAGGTTAGTCTTTCCTTAAAAGCTTCAAAAGGCACAAACTACCAACACAGGCAGCAATAGCATTGACACTACACTGACAACATCCGTTTTACAAAAAAAAACAAACATGTGGCTAGAGAAATCAGGCCTGTTATACCCTCTGTAAATAAGCGCTGATTGCTGCAACATCCCTTCTGCTGCTCATCAAATTCCTGAAGAATAATGCAATTTCAATACAGAGAAAGGGAATCCTAGAATCATAGAATGGCTTGGGTTGGAAGAGACCTTAAGGAATATCTGGTTCCAAAAACCTTGCCATGGGCAGGGACACCTTCCTTTACACCAGGTTGCTCAGAGTTCCATTCAGACTGACCTTGAACACCTCTAGTGACAGAGTGCAAGCTCTCTGGGCAACCTGTTCTAGTGCCTTGCCACCCTCACAGTTAATAATTTCTTCCTAATATCCAGTCTAAATCCAACCTCTTTCAGTTTGAAGCCATTCCCTCTTGTTCTGTCACTATATGCTCTTGTGAAAAGTCTCTCCCCATTTGTCTTGTAAGTACCTTCAGGTACTGGAAGGCTGCAATTAGGTCACCCCTAAGCGTTCTCTTTTCCAGGCTGAACAAACCCAATTCTCTCAACCTTTCCTTGTAAGAGAGATCCTCCACCCCTCTAGTCATCTTGGCAGCCTTCCTCTAGACTCAGCATCATTGCTTTTCTTTCTATGAAAGGGTATATATGGGGAAAAATAACCCCACCGAGCAACCGTGTGGTCCTGCTATATGCATGCACACATAGTTATTGCAAGGGGCAGGGGGGCAGGTAAGAAAAAGGGCAGTCTTGTATTTCACTTTCTACTCTTTTATTTATGGTATCCCCTTGGTTCATCTAGTCCCAAAAGTCTTCTGCTGTGGTGTTGAACATGAACAACAATTCATGGAGAAGAAAAAACATAAGTTGTAAACTCATTTTTAAGACTTCCTTTTCTCCTGTAGGTTTTTCTAATTTAATAAGTCAGGAAAACGTAGGTGGTGTGCTCTTCTTTTTAAATAAGAAACTCAAAAGGCATCCATCCTCATTATATTCCTGTCCTGCACCTCTCATTACACTGTGGCTACCTGTTGAACTGGGTCAGAGAGCTGACTACCAACCTGGCAAAAAATAAACGAAAATTATAAAAATTGAAAAGTAACCATTCAAAATCTTTTTTAACTGTACTGCTGCTCTGTACTCAGTATACAAACAGGCAAACAGCTGAGGTTATACAAGGGAGAGGGCAACACATAGGACCAACTGTAAAGGGTACAGGATGGCAATTTTTTATTTCTAAAGGAAGTACTGGCAGCTTACGAAAGCTTAAAATGTTAATCAAACCAAAACCTTACTGGTTTTTAAGACAGTTATGAACCACCACAGAGGAGATGAAAGAACAAGCAGTTCCTGCACTTGTCACACAAAAATCATATAACCCACCTCCTGCAAGCAGAAATTGGTATCTAACAGTCATTTTCAGCCATCAGGAAGAAATATAACAGGGCTGAGTGAAATAGACATGTGAATGGCACAGTAAAGGAGGAAGAAGAGATATTAAGCCCACGCTTTCAGAATCCCTGGTACTTTTGATTTGTAGGATATGAAATTCAACTAAATATATTGGTAATGTTATGGGGGGTGGGAAGTCTACAACCACTATCTACTTACATTTTTGAAAATATCAGTGTTAGAAGAGTTCTAATAGTTGAATTCACTTACCTCAGTTTTTGCACCTTTTCTATTTTAAAGTTGTTTAAAATAGAAAAATTAGCAAAAATATTTATTAGCAAAAATATACAAAATACCAGTAGATAGTGCTTATCTGTTTATAAGTAAAAAAATTTATACACATTTTTCTCCTGAAAAAATACCAATGTCATACTAAAAACATAAAAACTTCTACCTATTTGCAGCAACATTTTTTTCTAATGTGCAGTTCACATAAGCTAATCCTGAAGTCAATGCCTAGTTTAACCAGGGGACAATTCCGGACCTACAAATCACTGATGAAACAACACTTTGGAAATATCTATGATGTGATTTCAGTTATTACATTAAAAAAATGAAGTGAACCTGAAAATAATTATTTTAGTTCCAGTTAAGGAAACCCCTAACTTCCACACTATTTTTACCTGCTTTCAAGACTGTTGATGCAGTTTTGGTTGAAGCAGCATGTATGAAATCCCATCTCTTTAGCTTTAGATCACTAAACTGAGACTACTTTTCAGGCACTTCAAAGCAGTGCTACTGCAGAAAGTCCAACTTTCAAAGCAATGGAGAGAAGGTCGTGACATGCCTTAAAGACCTTCACAAAGATAGCCTGTTTGGGTCCCTAATCTCAGGCAGACGAGATCCCTTATAGTCTGTTTCATTTATTTTCCTCCATTACGTGGGTATGAAACTGAAGCACTGCAAAGAAGGGCTTCACAGGTTGCCTGCCTTTAGATTTCATTTAACTGCTTGTGCTCAGCAGACTACAGCCTAGACAGTTGCCAGTTCAGGTACCTAATTGTTGTTCAATCCCATGATAAGTAAATGCTTTAACGTCTAATCTGTACATCACAAGTGGGTTTATGTCAATTCAATGCGGTATCTGGTGATGGTACCTTCCATTCAGGCTAAAGCTTCTTCACAGCCAAAAAGTAGGGAGCTAGTGAACAATTTTTTTTTAATTATTTTTAATTTAATGTTAAAAAAAAGTATTGTAGCTTGTTGTGCTTGTCCATTCTTTAACAAACAACATTTAAAAAAACCTTTAAAAGAACCCCTACAGATTAGTAATTCTCACAAATAAATTAGTATCATCTTCAATAGAGTCTCATAACCTGCTAATCTGTTAAAAAAGCTGTTAATCTGGGTTCCATACATGCTGTTTCACATAAACAGTAATGCTAGCTATTGTGCACTTAATATAAACCAGTAAACTTCTGTAAGATTAGCAGTGAGTATAACCAGCAGGTGTGTATACTGAAATGAAGCTTTTTTCCTTTCTTAATATTTGAATTAATTGTATCACGTTACTAGTGCAGGAAAACTTATTGCACATAACAATGATTTTAGAGTTTGAAATAAAGCCTGAAAAAAAGACTTCTTTGTCCAGTTCTTTTTTTGTAATTAGCGTATTTTTAAAAAGCTAGTGTATTTTTAAAAAGATAACTTCTAAAGGTAAAATATCTCTTTTCAAGAAATACCGTGAAGTTTCTAACACAGAGTCCTCTTTGTGCTTGTCCACTCTCAACTGATCCTCTTGATGAATTAACAGGAACAATCTTTTAACAAGCAGGGTGGATAAAAACTTACTCCTATAACATTGGCAACACTGAACTCAGATGTGACACCCAACTAGTATATGCAATATTGCTAAGAAGGACTGCAAGGAGTGAAGACAGCAGGCCTGGAATTGAAGAATAATTTAGGTCAGAAAGGACTTCTGGAGGTCATCTTCTCCAAAATCACACAAAGCAGGTCTAATTAAATCAGGTCTGTGCTAGTAATAAGTCTTGACCTCCAAGTTAGGAAGCTGGAAGCAAAGTGATCAATGGGAACAGTCCCAAGAACATGTCCCTGATCAAAACTGCAGAACTGTGCCCAAGAATTGTCTGAGCATAACACAAACCAGTACAGATCAAAATGCTATAAGGACACTCTAAGAGTTAAGCCATATAGATGACTGAGTCCTAGAACGTGGGAAAGTTATAGTACAGCATTTAATATGGTATTACAGGCATAACCTCACTGTGCCCCCTTTTGGACAAGTGTGCTCTTTTGTGTGATCCAGCATATAAACAGTCATTGGCTTTGCTCGTTCAAAATGCTGGGAGACGGGGTGGAAATCATCTTAAATACATTTAACAATAAAATTTGACTGAGGAGCAGAGTCCAGTTAGACCACTCAGTGCTTTATAGACTCTCCATAAGAATGGAGCAATTCATTAAGTAATTTCTAGTCTAGTATTTACTAAAAAAATACAAAGCAAAGGTAGAGGTTATGGGGAGAGTGTGCAACTCCGTACTAAGAAAAAAAAGAAGAAACAACATGTTGATTATTTTCAAACTCTCCTCATCTTAAACTCATTTCTTTCAGAGAATAGTCAAAGTCTATATTCCACTGATTGCAGGCACAACACCTATTCATTGCACAATCTCACTGAAGTCCATGGAACCACCACCTGAAGAGATTATTTCGAGATTTGCAGAACTGGACTCAACATAACCCAATTTCTTATTTCTATCCTCAAATCACACTTAAGAATTCAGACGATGACTCCAAGAAAATCTGTATGCCCTATAACTCATGTGATAAAAGCACAGTACTTGCAATCTGCAAGAAGAAAAAAATTAAGTACTCACAGGTTATAAAAAAATTAAATTAAATAGTCTAGTATTTTTCATTTTCTTTGAAAAATAAGGCTTTCAAATGAAAAATCAAGATAATTCTACTGGCATTTTAACCCTCCCTGAATAAATAAAATCTGATATAATAATAATCACAGAAAAGCAACAAACAAAAAAATTTGTATCAAATAAGTACAAAATATTCTGCCCTAGATCCTTTAATGAATTTTAATGAGTGATGCCATTTTGACTGAATGAATTTTTTATTTTGGACCTCGGGAATTCTATCTCCTGATGACGATAAATTACGGGGAGAACAGGGGGAACATTACCACTTGCATCCTTTTTTTAGTGACAATGTTTAAAATCCCTAACAACGTTAAGACAACTCATTTAGAAAAAAAAGTTTATGTAAAACATCAGATATATTAAATTTCTATTACTTATCTGCACTGATTTACTGAGAGTTGACTTATGCAGCTAATATTAAATTTAGAAATTAAATACCTGTCCATACTGTATGCAGCCTAGCTGGAATTTACTAGACAAAACATACTAAATAATTTGGTCATGGTGTGCTTCGTATTGTAATTCAGCATTTATGTATGAGGCCCACATATTCAGTTTACTGAATTTAATGAATCCACTGTTCTTAAACATATCATTAAAATTGCTAACATTTTATATCATTAACCCTGTATCATTTCACAATTAACATAAAATTATCAGAAGAATAATAAAAGCAGCTACGCATTTTTAAGCCACTTAAAACATTTCTAAATGTAATCATAACTATTTCATCCTAAGAGTTGACATTTCATTTTCACACTAAGATATTCTTCACTCAACAAAGAAAATAAAACCCCAGATTTTCTGATCACTTATTACTCCTAAGTTTCCTGTAGAGCAGTCATTCATAGATGTATTTCTGGGTTATCATACATTTGGAAGGACCGAATTACTAGGTGGGTCTTGTTTCGTAGTCTCTAAACACAAAAATGACTGAAAAAGTTCCTGAAAGGTGGTATGCAATTCTGTTCCCAGCATTCACCAAGACGTCACTGTGGACTTCAGACCCTAAGTTTTTTTGACACCTTCCAACATACTGGCCTCTGCGAAATCACACACTTTTGCAATTGTCAGACGTGTGAGAGGAAATAGGGGAAAATCCTCCTATAATTTTGTACTGTAGGCTTACTAAGTCAAACCATATTGAATGGTCAAAGTACATGCACACACAGACACATTTACATTTTTAAAAGCTGCCAGGAAAGCTTTTTATTCATCTGCCATCAATTTATATCAAAATCAAATGAATAGTATTGAAAATTTGACAATCAAAAACGCATGTGCATGTGTGTGTATTGCTAGCAAAGCAAGGTATGAAAAAGAATTCTTCCTACCATCTGTACAGTACTGAAGGGCTCTCTTCTGCCCAAAATTTTAAATTTTCTAACTAGTTATGGATGAAGGGCAAATCAAATTTGAAAACTTATCACTTATCCATGCAACATACCAAATGCAATCTAGTATTCCTTAACATTCCCAATTACTTGTTTACTTGTTTGGACTAAGCTCAATCATTTGCAGAGACCCAGTATTTCTATTATTACTTTAAAAATACATTTCTACCTTCCGGCATGGGAACAATAGTAAACAAATGGTAGTTTAGTAACTGCTGCCTGAATGTGAAGATTTGCATTGACTGTCTTTATTGCTAAAGCAATGCACAAAAGCTCACAACTTGTAACCAAGATTTCAAACAGCTGATTTGTTGGAGTATCAAACCTTTCTTGGGTTCATGTTGGCTAGGTTTGGATGCTGCCACTCAACCTTTTGATACTGAAATCAAGAATATCTCTTAAAAGGGATAGGGAGACATCAAGTACTTCATATAAATTCAGTAGCATGAATAAAGAATATCTTTCTAAGAAAAACTGACTTAATAACAAATTATTTTCTGCTTTGCCAAGTTTACTAACAGAATGAGGGTTTTTTTCCTTTCAATGGAACAAAACATGAGCCATAGTGCCTTTCAGGGGCACCAAAGCCTATTCAAATTAGCAATGTATTTTACAATAAGGAAGAAGTAAACTAATAAAAAAGAAAAAGAAAAGTTAAAGTGAAATCTACACTTAAAGTGTTTCATGAGCATAAGCCTATGCTTTGTCACCCGGAAGGTAAATGAAAACATCTTCACTGAGCTCAGTAGAGTTATGCTGGTTTGCTTTAGCTGGGCATTTCCTAGCTTCACAAACCTTCACACTTTCATCCATAAAAACAAAATTACTCCACCTACCCCAGCTTTCTAAAGGTATAGACTGTAATAAAGCTGAGAGGAAAAATATTAGCAACACAATCTGGCTTTAGATTTTTTTAGACAATTGTGATACTACTTGCTTTTATAAAAAGCTGCTCCTCACTCATTAATCTCAAGCATTACATCTTTAAGAAAAGAGATTTTAAAATAAATCAACAATCTGCTGTGTCAAGTAACATTTGGTATTTTTGTGTTAAAAAGATGTATTGTTGCTCCTGTCATTAGATTACAAACTTCTTGAGACAAGTGCTGGTCAGTTTATTTATGCAGACCTCTAAGCACAAAGTTTCAGCAGAATTTCTTTAGAAAGGTCAGACAAACGTTCAAAGGATTATAATGAGAATGGATGAGGCCTTTGACAGACTCGGCACTCTTTCATTTGTTAGTCTAAAGTAACACTTACTAGCAATGATGATTTCTTCAATCACAGTCACCTCCTCCACGATCCAGTCAAAGTGTATCACAGACTTCTATGATTTAGGAAACTACTGCTGTATTAGAGTAAATCATGTGCTGATTAATTTCTTCCCCCTCCTCTAAAAATTCTAACATGCAGCTGTCTATTCAATTCCTGACAAGTAAAATATTTTAAATCTGTATTTCCCCAATTTTACCCTTGACAGGAGTTTTCTTAAGACACTAAAAATTTTCAAGACTCAAAAAAGGAAATAAGACACATTAGTTCCTTTGTACATTGGTTTAACCACTGTCAAAAAAATACTATAAGAAATTCAACATAATATTGAAAAATAACACCACCAGCACTACTGATTTCAACACATTCCAAGTTCCACATCAACACAGCTTTTACAACAATATTTGCTGCTTTTCTTAATATTTTTCTATGCAGTCAAAAGGAAAAATTGAAGTTGTCATATTTTAAGATTTTTTCAAACTATTTTACACTTCTGTAATTCAGATGTAAATGTTAATTTTGAAATTAAAAGGTTTACAGAATACAGATTTTAGACTGTCATTATAAAATATATTCTCCTTCCTTTTAAAATAAATTACTTAAAAGAGTAAACAAAGTTGGGAAACCTTGTTTTGCACTAAAAATTTCTGTAATCATTCCAGCATTTTTCCAGGGATGGGAGGGGTGTTGGGGGAGAATAAAAAAGTAACAGAGACTCTTATCACATAACAGACTCTACTATAACACAATTATAATCCATAGGTAACACATGTTAAGATTCTCATTTCAAACATTTATTAGAAGTGTGTTAAAAATATAAAAAAAAAGTAATAATTTAAAATAATGTCTTTTCTCAAGTTGAAAATTGCTTTCTCTTATACATGAAGACTGAATTTGCATTCATGAAAGTCTACTGTAAAAGTAATCCAAAGTTGTTTTATAATCTAAAATACACATTTAATATATTAAGAGATTTTAACACAAAGAGCTACTACAGCCTCCCAGTTCAGTACTACATAGCAATCCAGGTAATTTGCTGATTTCAGTGGATTTGCAGAGTACTTTAATCAGTGCTGAATTTAGTACAGCACTTTGCAGTTTCTAGTTCACTGTTTTGCTTTCTGTAATGTAGGCACTAATATTGACAATTAACTCTTTTTGTAGACACAAACATACACATCAAGTATCAAACACATCGATCTGTTACACAGACTTAAGTTGCAAAATTTCAAATAATTAGGTCAGCTAGGATTGAATTTATATGTTGGATTTCAGACTAAATTATAAAAGTATACCCACTGCTTCGCAAGACTCATGGCATATATCAGCACAAAACAGTTCCAGGCTTAAACTGATTTTCTACCTCGCATCATCCAAGCATAAGCTTTGCATAAAAAGTATTTTAGAACGGTAAATATGCTGCAAGATGAACTCACACAACATGTAGACAGACTTCCATCTAAGGATGTAATCAGAGATACAGTTCGTGTTGTATTCTCCATTTTATAATATGTTTAAGATGTTATTCCCTTCATATTAGTTTAGTAGCAGCTATTTCAGTTAAAATTAATATGTACTGACAATGTTTCTTCAATAAAAAAAGACTGAACTAAGTCGTGAAGAGCACTGACAGCCTGGTATTTGTAAATATTTTGTAATTTTATTAACTTCTGATGTACATAAAACCAGAAATAATTTTATGCAATCCTTCAGTTGTAACATTCTGTTATTGTTTACCTGCACACTTGAACTAAAAGACTGATGTAACTACTCCAATATTCAAACTTTAAAAAGGTACTGAATGCAATTAGCATGCCTTGCAAGAAACACATAACTAAAATTTAGATTTAAACCACCCTCCTGATAATAGATGCACAAACATATCTTCTTACAATTGTGTACCATTTTCAGAGATTTCTGATATTTTATTGTCCTTTTTTAACATATTTTTCTCTCACTATTGAGAAACCTTTTTTTCCTGAACTTTAAATATTTATGCATCACACTCAGTAGCAGTATGTGACCATAGCCTATTGCTTAAGAATTAAACAGTAGTAAAGCTGGGACCAGAAGGTGCAGAGACGGAATGTACAAATATTTCAGTAGCTATTGAAACAAGTGGTACCATTGCTACTTTTAAAAGTGAAAAAATATAACTGGCATGTCTTTCATTACCCATGCAGGAAATATACAGTAGGTGTGCATCTTGTAATCTGAAACTAGCCTTGTGAGTTTTGATTTCAAAAACTATGGCTATTCCTCAAAATAATCTAGCAGACATGCATTGTAGCAATATGTAGTGATGCACAAAGACACTATGTGTGCATTATACCTGTCACTCTGGAGTGTCTGTGAAGACCAATACCACAGTTCAAGGAACATCATTCAATATAGGTGTAGCATAGCACTTTGGTTTGTTGATTTTTTGGCCTTTTTTTTTTCATAAATGCACAGCATTTTTTCCTAACTACTCTGCCAAGCTTCAGACAGGCCATAGAAGAGGCACCTGAGTTGCTTGACCTTGTATGCAAACTCTTGGAAGCTGTAACACTTGTTTTCAAACAAATCACCTCCGGAGATGGAGCAGGCTTCCTATCAATCACTAACAAGTTAATTCTACATAATAAGGCAGGTTCGGATGCAGACTGATACATTGTGAAATGCTGTATCTAAAATTGATTAGAATAGCACTCAAAATGAATGCAGCCCTCCAAACCACTTCTTTGCTCAGAAACATTAATCTCAATTATAAGGAGAGCTTCATAATGGTAATGCTCGGTATGAAAAAAAGTATGAAATAAATCAGGTTTTACAAGACACAGCAATTAATCAGTTTTAGAACTAAGGAAAGGTTGTTAAAGCGGCACAATGGTAACTCTTAAAAGCCTCCATTTTCTCAAAAAAATTAAACATTTAGGGGTTTGTTTTAATTGCTCAGCTGACAGTGTGGACCCCAACCCTAACTTTGGGTCCCTGATATATTTCACCACAAGATAAAACTCTTTGCAAATAATACTACTCTATTACAAAGTTAACGCATTTATTTTAAGATCACTAGATAGTCTTCAGCCTATGAAGAATCGCATATAGGCACCCCAAAAGAACTTCCTTATTTAACCAGTTAGCCTGAGGTGAAACACTGATTTCATCAAACAACAGGCTTTCTAATAAACACATAAATTACTTCTGATAATATTTTGTGCACTTGATACTGTACAAGCATGCAGGAGATAAAGTCATATTATCACTACATTTGCTAGAACAGTAAACCTTACAAGTTTACACATATTCATTGACTAGAACAGATTATACAGTAAAGCTATTCTTAGAAGACAATAACTTTATATAGGTATGTTAATCTTATCAGCAATCTCTAAACTGTAGTACTAGTACAGTTCAAATCTGCCTCTAAATCTCACACAAGCACAACATACTTGCATAATATTTTGAAAAAATATTTTTCTCTAGGAATTTTTTTTTTTTTTTTGCACACCGACAGAGATGAGTTTTCTATAATACAAATGCAGCATTCAGTACAGTAAGTGCAGTATCACTATAAAATTAAGAGTAGTTCTGACCTGACACCCTAGTGCCTGGGGTGTTTTAAGTCTATACAGCACAACGCCCCTTCACAAACAGCACCTGATCCTCCAAGTTGCTGAGCACTCTCGGTTTTTGTTGGGCCTAATCCAAAACTGATGCGAGTCAATGGGAATTTCTGCATCAATTTACATGGGCATCGGTCTGCCTAACGCTGACTGATTTCAACTAGAGGTAAAGGTATTCAGTATCTTACTGAGCCAAGCCTATAATCTGTTAATTGTTGGGGCTAGAAGATGACAAAAAAATACTTACAGGTTGATTATTGTTTCTTTCTTATATTTTAAGGGGTTTGTATCAAATACATGCTTATTAAAAGCAGCTATTGTGTATGGATTTGTAACTTTAAATCTAGTTTCTATTAATAAATCCTTTTATTTCCTTTTTCCATTTGAACAGAGAAAAATTATTCCTGGCTCAGAGATTTGACTGAAGCACCAAGTCTTAACTTGCTAACTGGATTATGAATGTTATTCTGGATTTTTTCTTCCAAAAAATATTACACAAGTAGTACTTGACCACACTGAGAAGATCTTCTTCTATCAAACAGCATCTTTCATCTCAGTGTTCGTTCATGCAAACTTATTTCATTTTTTAATCAGAAGTATGTATCTAATACTACTGTACTGTTGGCTTTTTTTTCCCCTCTCCTAATTTACCAGACCATTGAAAACAACCCAGCAAGTTCACAACAGCAAAGCTTTGGAAATGTAAAATAATAATTTTCTCAGTCTCTTACATTTTCCCAAAACTTAAGTGATATATTTTTAATATATATTCGTACCCATATACGGCCTATTCTTCCTAACAGTTCTTACATTACATCAAAGTACAATTTATGAATTTTTTTCCCTGCATACAATATTAAACCAATCTCCTACATGTGAATGCAATAATAATTCTGAATAGCACTTGGATTATTTTAGAAAGGAAAAGCAGTTTTATTTTTCATCAGAGAGCGTCTAAAAGTGTTTTACAATTAACTCCTTTGTACGAGGATAGATGAACCATGTTTATGCTTCAATATGCTCTTTGCTAGACTGAATTTTAGGATGCACAGAATATTACTATAGCTCTTCAATGGAATTATTCAAAATACTTTGCCTGGAGAAGTATACTTAAAAAGGTGAGGAAAACAGTCAAATAAAACCAAACAAGCATCCAACTAAGAAGTCCTAGTGTAAAGGACACCTGAGACTCAGAAAGCAGAAAAATAAAACGAAGGATTTTTTTATAAAAGAATGTATTTTAAACCTAAATAGTTAGAGAAGCACAAAACTACATGGTATCTTACAGAAACAGCTCTTATCAGAAAACTTCTAACAGCATGTGAGCACATAAAGATGAGGGGTTTGGTGTATTTTATCTTGTTACATTGCTTTAAAGTAACTTCACAACATAAAACTTTTAAACCCACAGGAAAATGCATCTGCTTCCTACATTCACATGAAAAATCCACCAGATACCAGAAATGTTTACAATTTCTCGAGAGAGACCACCCCTTTCTCTCCCCAAACCAGGGTGACATACAATTCCTTTGCTCGTTTTCGAGCATGTTTTCGCTGCACAACAACCCGATTTTCACTACAGTTTACTGAACAGACCATTGCAAACACCGGGCTCAGAAAGCCTCTCCTTTAACAGGACGGCAGGTAAAGCCCTGGTAGCAGCTCCAGAGCACGGACCACCCGGCAGGATCTGTCACCACCCGCCGCCGTTTGACGAACGCGCTGCCCGAGGACGCGGGACCCGCGGTAACAAAACGCCAACTTCCAAACCCACCAGAAACTTACGAGCCCTCGCGCCTCCGCCCGCGCCAGCACGCTCACCGGACAGGAGTACAGACAACTCCATTTCCCTTCCGAGAGTGAGGATGCCGACTCGGGAAAGCACCGAACCGCCGCGGTGCCCAGTCCCACCGCCGCCTCGCGCCGCCGCCAGTGCGCTCAGCCCCCCCCCGGGAGCGCGCGCACTCCGCGGGCCGAGGAG
>WEIV01007316.1:66843-123033 GCA_013390005.1 Calyptomena viridis | reverse complement strand
GTAGCTGTTTGAAGATTATTGACGTGAAGCCTCCTCCTTGGGGTACCACCCCTCTTTAGTTTGGGCTTAAAATGGAGNTTTAATATATTGCCAAAGCACTTCAGGAGCAGGATCTTATGGGATGGTCTTCAAGTCTAGTTTGAAGGTTTGCCTGGAAGCTGTCTCTCACTGTAGCTGTTTGAAGATTATTGACGTGAAGCCTCCTCCTTGGGGTACCACCCCTCTTTAGTTTGGGCTTAAAATGGAGGTTAAGTTTGCATCACACAAGACGATGGTCTGTTTGGCATTCTGCACTAGGCATCACTTGGGTATGACGGACATTGCGAACATTTCTCCGGTGCACTGACATAGTTAATGATATGCCAGTGCTTAGATCGAGGATGCATCCAGGTTGTCTTCAAGCTATCTTTCTGTTGAAAGTGTTGGTGATTTTGAGCTGCTGCTCTGCACAAAACTCTAACAACAGATGTCCATTGTCATTGCAATTTCCAACACCATGCTTGTCTAGTACTCCTTTCCAGGCTTCAGAGTTCTTTCCTACTCTGGCGTTAAAATCACCAAGGATTATAATCTTATGATCTGCAGGAACATTTTGAATGAGGCGGTGCAGGTCAGTGTAAAATTTATCCTTTTTCCACAGGGTCAGCTAGGAGAATTGGAGCACATATGCTGAAGAGAACAACATGTTGTTTATTGTGTAGTGGGAGGCGTGGGGAGATAATACGATCGGAATGGCAAGTTGAATGTCAGTTTGCTTTGTTTCCCAACTATTTCAGTTACTCTTCTCCTTTTCCTTTATGTATTTCCCCGCTATTAGACTGGTAGAAGACTAGCTGAAGGAAACTGTGTGAGTTTCACACTGCACCCTGTTTTCTGTCTTTGTAATCACCATAAACTTCTTATGTGCAATGTCTCCTTTCCATATTTTACACACTACACTTCATTTTCCAAGCAATCAGAAAGCCTAGTGTAAGGTGGAACACTTGCAGAAGAAAATCTAGAGATACATTTACTGAGCAAGTCACCTCTAGCTTACTTTTCCCAATATTTTCTGCAAGCATGGAGCTCTCAATTCATGTTTCCCTGAGATATAAAGCCTGAAGTTTATTATTTCTGTCATCACCACTACTTTTATTATTAAAAGAATAGGAGTGGTTCAGATCACTGTTGTCTCTGCCACTGTACAAATGTGTGACATGTTAAAAGAAAGTGCCTCTATCATAGAAAAATGAAAATCTTGGTAAATGAGGTAAATGAGAAGACGAAATGTTCTGATTAAATAAACAAAAAGGTAAGGAAAGTGGAGAAGAAACATATGCTTTGTTTGAAATGTTGTGACAAAGCTTTGTTAGTAAGAAGAGAAGGCAGTACAGAAGTCTTTTTGAGTCAAGGCTTCAGAGGTGTGGCCAGTGTCCCACCTGCTGGAGGCAAGGCCTTGTGCATGTAGGTCACTGTTAGCTGAAAGGGCAGCAGGGACTTCATTTCTCAGCATCATTCTATGTGCAAAGCTTAGATGGCTGATTTTCACTATGGACTGAAATATACAGGTATTAACATGAGCTCTCGCTCAACTATTTTGTCAGGATTCATTGCCTTAATATCAAAAAATGAGAAGGTAACTAGCTGTTTCTCACATATATGCATGCATGTCCTACTTCAGGTTAGCTGAAAAGCTCTCCCACTTAGTCCTTAAGGATTTGATATCCTGTAGGTATTTTACACCAGGTAGTCAACAACCTTAAACCCAGTGCCAAGGCATGTTGTGGCTGACATGCATCAGGGCTGGTGCAAGGTCTGAAGACGGGAACCACAGTATTGTAAAAGGGGTGTCTGTGAGGGGCACCGGCTCCTGCACCCTATCTTCCTTACTCTCAGCCCACAAGGAGTCCAAAGACAGATGATGCTCAGTGGCCTCATGCTTCTCTAATGAGTATCATCTTACATATTTCTATGGGAACACATAATTTCTGTGAAAGAAAAACGAAGTCTGCCTCATTGCCCATAAAAATTTGCCTGCTACAAACCTAAGCAGTCTATGTCCACTCAATCAAGTCTTCCGTTATGTACGCTTCATATTTTCTCTGAAAGCTTCATACGAGCCTCCTTGTTTATGAAATGAAGCAGCCAGGAAACTTAGATTGTAATTCCACTGTACACAGCATGTCCATTTGAGGGGGAAGGAGTCTACTGCTCAGACTTTATATTGCATGAACAGAATAGGTTCCTTCTGCCATCAGACCAACCCCAGCAAACACTCTTGGCTTGATTTCCAGAGTTGCTGAACATCTGTTATTATTGCTGACTTCAGCGCATGGTGCAAAAGCTCAGCAAGAGCTCAGCAAGTCTGAATGTCAGACTGGCTGCGTGACATCCTGAAGTTTCCTGCAGCACAGGGAGGTCCACAATGGGTTTGATGCTGGCATGAGACTGGTTGTTTCATATGTGGGAAGAAAAAAGTACTCATGCTCTGTGGCCAAACAGGCAAAGGGTGGAGGAAATGCAGCAGTGGCACAAAAAATGTGGTGCAAGCTGAGGAAATCATCACTCCAGCAAGCACAATGAACACCTTCTGGCTACATACGTGGCTACATGTGTTATGCGTTAGAGTTACACATGTTGACTATACCCATATATTTTTTCCTTCTGTAGAGATAGCCAAGCCCTGGTACTGAAGGCCGGTTGACTGACATAACGTGATCCACTGGATTCACAAGTCTGTGGGTGCAGGAGGCCCAAGATAACTGCTGATCTACTAACCAGTACTTGACCTCATGTGACTTTCCTTCTCTGCTACTGCTGCTGGTCAGTCCATTCCCTGCAGTTGTAATCTCCCGTTAGGAAACACCAGAAGGAACTGGGGGAAGAGAGAGAGCTATTTCCAGTGAGTGCTACTGCCTGCTGATGATTAACTTCACCTTAGGAGGGTCAAGGGGGTTGAGCAGGATGGCTTAGAAAGAGGAACAGGTGTCAATATAGAGTTAGTCAGGAAGAGAGAAAAAGGCCAAGCACAGACATAGAGATTACGAGGGTGTGAGAAGCCGTGGGAGGACATTATCCATCTTGTTGACTCAAGATAGGATTTTCTGTGCTGGAAGTGTATCTGACAGGTGCACTTCTTCTTAAAAAGGCTGCCAGTATTAGAAATTTCACACCTTCCTTCAGAAACACCTTCTAGTGCTTAAAGATCCTTACGGGTGCATCATTAGATCCCTAATGCCTGACCCCATTCTTCTCTGCTTCAATTTAAGCATGTTACTTCTTGTCATATCTAAAGGGAGGTGAAAAATGCAAGAATAGGTCCTTTCCCTTTGGCAGCTATTGTTGAAAGCCTTCAAAGCCTATTATCATTTCTCATCTCAGTTTTCTTTTTTTCTAGGCTAAGCATTATGAAATTTCTTCTCTCTCCTTGTTTCCTCAATCTCTGCTTGTTCTCATTGTCTTTCTCTGAGTCCCTTCTTTCACCCCATTTTGAAGTGCTGCATCCAAGACCAGACTCAATACTCCAACAGAAATCATCCAAGTGTGCCAAAAGATGTCTCACAAATGTCACTCTTGTTTATAAGCCCAGCATTCACCTTTCTGCAGTTCCCGGCACCAGTAGTTCACATTTAATGTCTGTTAAATTACACCCATTACAGTCCTTTTTCTGTTTGGCCTGCTGTGTAACAAGCTGTCCCTCCTGAGGAATTTAGGCTGCCAGTTGCTGAGGAATAAAACACTGAGGACAAACTAGAAACCCAGTGTTTTGACACATGGTTCATTTTGAAATGGACAAGAACAGGGGAACTCAGCACAAATAAAACTGTTCTCCCAAGCCTGTGGAGAGCTGTCTGCCCCCCAAACCAGTCTGATTTAACCTCCATTAGCCAGACCCTTGTAGCAAAGAGAGCTGCTGGAACAATAATAGCAGCCGTAGCAGCATGGAAAACAGAAGCAGCAAGGTTTGCAGGATCTGGATGCCGGCCATACATCTGGGCAAGCCCACTGCACACAACCTGTGATGCAAGCCCTGCACAATGCAAACAGACGTGCATTTAAGCCCAGCCTACATGTAAGCTTTTAGCAATTGGAGGATCCCCTTGAGTGTGCCTCTTCAGTGTTAAGGGACCATTCATTTCCATGCTGGAATATCATGGAGAAGAGCATGGCAAGGGTATAAGGGAAGAGTCACCAGGTCTTCCCACCGGAAGGGAAGACTCTTTGTCCTTCTGATAGAAACTGGTGCTTTTTGCCTTCACTCTTTCTAATCTCATATTTGGGCATTAGATTAAAATTCTAAAATAAACCAATATAATGAAAAAAAATCCCTCTCAATAACTAGTTTGAAGGGGTATTTTATTTTTACTCATTTATTTTCCTACAACAATGAAATTAATGGCAGCATTTCAGTTGTTCAGTTTGAAACAACAGTTTGCAGAAAGTACTGCACTGCTCTACATAAAGTTCACTGTTTAAGACTTACTCTTTTCCTTAGTTTGAGATAAAACACAATCTCTTGATATGACTGAGATTAAAGAATACTGTGTGTGTGTGAGAGAGAGAAAGAAGCACAGAGTGTTTTTTATTTTCTTACTTTAATGGGGCTATTTTGCGAGGCTAAAAAAAGTTGTTAAACTTGCCTTAATTGATTGTTTAAAGTACCATAGTGGATTTGTCTTTTAAACATAGCCTGTGGTTAAAGTTCCCGTTGCATTGTATTTGAAGTAGGTCCTTTGTGCTTTAAAATGAAAATTGTAAAACTTTTGGTGTTTAAGGCTTTCTGACTCCAAGTTAATTGTTTTCCTTTAATATGAGCAGAATTAAAGATATTAAAAATCGACTGCTGGAGCACATAATTGTGGCCTCCCATCTATTCTTCTTGTCGAAATGAAAGGAATATTGAAAGAGTTTCTATTTTACAATACCAGAGGTGGCCATGCATTTACAACTCTATATATTCTTTTAGTTGAATTCTTCTAAACCTCACGCCTGGCTAGCAGTTTTCTCCCAGACGATTTTCATTTTCAAAACATTCACATCCAATAAACTACACGAAACATAGTGTGAGAGAAAAAAGGGGACAGGAAATGGCTCTGTTGCATGGTTATTACATCCTATTGCCTGTGGGTTGGTTTGTTATGAGTTTTAACTATGTAAATATGACGTATATGACATCAGAATTTAATCTAAAGCTACTAGGTGGGAGATAGAGTGTGACTTTATTGTTAAGGCTAAAATCAACTGGGTGTTGACAGGTCTCAAAAGTCACTGAGTATAAGCTTGAAAAGGAAAAGCTCAGACTGATAAGCTGTTCCTTGATTGACAACTTCAGGCTTGACTGCAAGTATTGAAAACAGTTGAGCAAATGGAGGGAAAAAAGTTTTATTTCATGAGAAAGTACACTGGGAAATACAGGAGGATTTATAGGCTGACGTAGCACAAAAACCTAAGAAAAACAGGTGTGAGGTTTATAAAATCTGGAAACTGGGAAAGCACATTGTCCGTGAATGATTTCCCCATTATGATTTAATTAACCTTGTAAAAGCCCCTATGCAAATATAATGCCAGGATGGAGGAAGGGGGGTTAAAAGTAAAACACTGGTGTCCACTGGCTTTGACTTTCAACAAATCAGATGTCAACAGCTCATGGCAAGCAGGTGAGTTGAAAAAAATAAGAAGAAAATGAGAGAAAAGATTTCAGTGGGAAATAAATGCACCAGGGAAACCAACACACTGATTTTTCATCTTTCTAGTGAAGTCAGGCCAATTTTTGGCACTGTAAAATCCATTATAGATACAATAAAATAAATACAGTTTAAAGTAGCAATCGTGAGTTGATTGAAATGTTATGATAGCTACACATGCTATATCTTATCAAATATTATCCATGAGGAAGCATTCAATTCATATTGTGCCAATTATCATACTCTGTGCATCATAAACTTTTATTGCTTGTTATAGAATGCCACTCAGCCAACTTTTTCTTCAGATATTGCATCATCCGATTCAGATGGAAAACATATTCTAATG
Organism: Calyptomena viridis; assembly: GCA_013390005.1. Lineage (NCBI taxonomy): Eukaryota > Metazoa > Chordata > Aves > Passeriformes > Eurylaimidae > Calyptomena > Calyptomena viridis. Next base: position 117,024 of record WEIV01007316.1, on the reverse strand, counting down.
TGGCAAAGTGTTAAAGAAATCTAATACTCTGGGGCTGAATGAAAATGTTAAGGTTCATCTCCTGGATAAGAAAAACAATTTATGAATGCAATATTCATTTCCTGAGGTGGGCATAAGCAAAAACCTCATCTGAAACTTAAACCCAACATGTTGGCCTTCACTAGTTCCCTTAGTTTAACTCATTGATGTCATCTATTATGAACCACTGGTAAGACCACATCTGGAAAGGGCTCCCTTTTTTCAGTTCTCTGGATCACTTTAACAGGGAACTCCTCGTATAATTGCATGTGTTGAGATTTGAATCTCAAGCCCCAGTGGATCAGGTTTCACTTTTAATACATTACTGATGATTATCAAAATAATCTACTTGCTTAATCTTGATCATGCCAGCTGATTAACACTTTGACACCCTGAATCACAGATGTTAAGTACTAAAGGTAAGGTTTCAGTGTAGTGTACAAACTATGAGGGTTTGTGAAGTTACAAATCTGAGCTTAATATATTTACTTAAGCATTTGCAGTACACAAAGCAGTGCTGTAGCTATCAAAAGACAACTCGGTTATAACATTCATAAAAAACACCCATTTTACATGGGTGTAGGTGTCGAAATCAGCAGCAGCTTGCTGAGATGGGATGGGAACATGCCTCCCGGAGGAGCTGACAAAATGCTTCTGAATTCTCTTTTAGAGGCTTCCTAAGTGAAGCAGGAAGGATATGGTGATAAGAATTCAGTCCAAAGGATTCATGGATAAATGACTTGTAATGGAATCTCAGACCATTTCTGATGCATCTCCTGTGTAGAAGCAGTGACATTAGTAAACAGCATGATTTCCCAGACCTGCAGGGAACAATTAGAAGCAGCCGAGAAAGGGAAAATCCTGAGTAATGGCTCCAGCTATAGCTGGCACGCTGAGGACTAGATCAAATTCTGTTTTCTGATGTGTTGGATCAGCCTGCACAAGTCATTGTGTTCGTCTCTTCATCCCATCAAAAGCCCCATCAATTTCATTGATTTCAATGACAATTCACAAAGGCAAGGTAATCTAACACAATAATTTAGTATTTTAACACAGTAATTTAACACTTTTCTGAGGATTTTGAGTATTTCCTTTCTAAATTCCCGTGGTTTTCACTTGGTTAATTTACTGGCACCAACTGCATGATTTGCTAAAAGCATCCCAGGCCATTATATGTGTAAAATATAAGACAAAGTATCAAGGAGTGAGACAGTGGGCTTGACTCTGCCATCCATATTGTTCCAAGTACCCATTCCAGATTTTACTCATCTGGATCATACTTGTTTGAGAAGAAAAAAAAAACAGAGGTGGGAGGCAGTATATTATGGTCAATTTATCTAATGTGTATGATGGAATAGGGAAAGACCTCTACTTTGCTTCTTCTAAGCACTTCTGTAGGATTCTCTATCTGTCCTGCAGTTGAAGACAAAGCTGAGGTATCCTACTGCAGGAGACCTCTCTTCCAAGCATAGGATAATATGTACCTGCAGGGGTTAAGCCTGCTAGCCTTTCTGCTAGCCTTCCCTCCCTGTGTAGAAATCCTGTACTGCCATAAGCATTTTCCCCATGGAGGCATCTGAGTCAATGAAGAGTGAGTAGGGCAGGAGCAATTGTCTTCAGTACAGTGAGCAGGGGACTAACTGTGGGTCTTACTATGTCTGCTGCTCCCACAAAGAGAAGTCTACAACCATCCCTGATGCCCCACTAAATACAGCTAAATATCTCCCACTAAATATAACTAAATAGCTCTTCACCTAGCTGAAAAACTTAGTGTATCTACCACATAACTATAAAAACCAAGGGGAGAAAGAATACCGCAGGAGGGCAGATGCTATGCAGGTATCCAACTGTTCCACTAGGAAGGAAGCAAACAGGATCCTGGCAGATCTGGTGACCACCAACTGCTGTAACCTCTCACAGGCCCCTTATTCCTGTCCCTGGGCATCCCAGTTACCCTCCAAAACATTGTTGCTGCTATCCATGGACAGCAGTCTCAGCTTAGGAAAAACTCCTGTGCTGCTTGTGAGCTACACATGCTTCAAGAGTCATAGAGTGTCCACCCCTGTTTCTTTTTCCACTTTTTTATTTAGTTGCCTGCAGTGAGAAGACAGCAGCCTACTTCCAGAAGTGCATATTTAGGTTATGTGAAACATGACCTGCTCCTGAGTTCTTGATCTCTCTTTCCCAAATAAAAGTGCTTAGCTCTTCCCAGTTTACCCTGAGAATTGGTTGGCATCTATAATGTGTGCACAACACCAGGCTCTGGTGCTATAATGTCTCTGACTCACCATTGCATTCTAGTACTTTCTAAATGAAAAACTAGGATGCGAGAGATCCTCCATTTCAGCTTCTTTACATGACTCACTGCTCTCCCAGGGCTGTATTTTTATTTCTTGCGTGACAATTAAGAGCAAGGTTTGCAGAAGAACTCACCAGTGGATTATTTCTGTTCTTTTTGAAGTCAGTGGGATCAGAGTTAAGTCAAATTTGAACATTTAAAAAAAAAATCCTACTAACGGATAGGCAAAAATAGTTTCTTGAATATGCTGTTGAACTTAAGAGTTATATTTTGCTTTGATATTTTTGGTTTTTAATCAGTTGGTATTTGCGGGTCACAAATACAGCAAACCACCAAAGTCCTCATCACAAGAGAGAAAGGATGCAATCATGTGGCTAGGGCTGTTTGCCATCTCAATGATCATGATAGATGAAAGTTACTTAGGGAGAAAAAAAAAGTAAGTACCCCCATTGCATCTCTCAAACTCTTATTAGGGCTTATACATTCACTTTTAGAATGCATTTCCCCCCTTTTTATTAGACCACAGTGCCAGAACTCCTACCTCACGCTTCTGGACTCCCTTGGCAATATTGTAGAAACAGATCCATCAGCCAGAACCACACCCAGCCCAACAAACCAGTGACAAAAGAAATATGAATATAACCAAATCTGGTTCCTTGGGCAACAAAAACAAAAAAATGCAAACCAACCAGCCAACCAACCAAACCACAAAACCAAAACCAGACCAAAACAAACAAAGAAAAAAAGAGCAAATAGTGGTACAACATACTGCATATTTTTTTTAAAGCTCTTTTTGGAGTAAGACTATTTTTCCCATTCAGTTTTGCTTCAAATCTGACACACCATAAAGGAACATTATCAATGAATTTCATAATCTTTCTGACAGAATTTACCACTAAATTACTGCTGTTGTTACAGCTGCAGGAAGATTAGGGGCCTTGATCCAAACCCCAGTACTAAAAAAGATGTGGGAACTCGATACCAGAAGTTATGTAGGAACCTCAGCCATGCAGAAGAGCCTAAGAGAGAGAAGGAGAGCATCTGTTTACCTCTGTTTGTCTCTTTCCAGAAGAGTTAGAGAGACCCTGCAATATAAACAATAGGTCAGAGCCCAGCATTTCCAAATGATGTTTGATCTGGGAATAAATACCTTGGCAAACTGTTTACTTCAGTAGAAAACTAATGTTTCTGAAGCAAATATTCCTGGCTGCTCAAGTGGTGGATCCAACCTGTAATCGGCTGGGCAGACACATGTGCTGCATTTCTCAGCAAAGGCCGGATGTTGATCCCAGCTACCCGGGCCTCCAGCAGTGGGTAAGACATGAGTGGTTCAGATGCTCAGTCAGCAGAGGTGGTTGTAAGGGAAATGTGAGCACGTTCACTGAGGTTAACAGTTACATTTTGACCACTGTATTTTTAATGCAACCATCCATCGTTGTTCCTCCTCGTGCATCAGTAATGTTCCCTTACAACCATACCTCATTCTTGCCAGTAGAAACAACTCTGCTTAATCCTTCTGCCAGAGTAAAGTAGTAGCAGGGGCCAGGTCCAAGCAGCTGGAGTAGTCCAAAGTGGGTGTGACAGTTCCATCAGCTTTATTCCTACTCTCCTTTAGTTCCAGAGTCTCTGCGTAACCAGTAGCTTGCTCTGGATTTCAACTGTGGAACAGTCCAAACCAACTTCTGTAAGAAGTAGCCAAAAACCAGAGGAGAGAATGGTTCATGCTGAGGTCCTCTCCCCCTGAAGTGACAGTAAGGATGTAAGCCTGTGTCTACCAATGGAGATCTGGCAGGGGATCCCAGAACAGCTTGAACATATGCTCTAAAAAACAGTCAGCTACATGAACCAACATATCTGAGAAGAGAGAGTAACTTAATGTGGTACCTGTGCAGAGTCTGGTCTCTCCACTGATCTGTTGTGGAATGAACGGATTTTCCTAGTGGTAGAGCAGACCAGCAACAGTGTATGTCTGTGATTAATGTAACAGCCTCCAACAACATATGTGAGGGAACTCTGTTCCCTCTCTTCCAGCACTGAGAGTCAATAAGCAGAAGCATCTTGGTCCTTGCTCCTTGTCCTTTCTCTATGCCCTCCTCATGGTTGGCTGTAAGCAGGTGTCATTGTCCCAAATTATGGAGCAAATTAATTAACAAATTAAATGGACCATCCTCAGGCATTGAGGCCAGAAAAAGACAAGGCTCACGCTATTCTTGTACTGTTCCGAAGAAAGAGAGTGGAAATCTTGCATTTCCTTATTTTAACAATAGTAGTAACAGAAAATTCCTTTAGCCTTGAGTTCTGTGTAACAGTAATTTTGGGTAAAACATTGTAGTCCAATAAGCTTGTCAGCATATGGAGGCAGGTTCTTAACTTTGCAGCCTCAGGATTTACACTTTTAAGTAACTTGTTGAAAGATACTATGGCCTCACCAAAAAAGACTTTTTTTGGCATTATTTACTTTGCATCTGTGTTGCGGGCTTGTAGATGCCAGGACTGTGTGCACACATCTCGAATTTTAGCTTTCTGTTACACACTAAAATGTACAAAGTGAGATCAATGCAATTAGCTTGGTTTCTGCAGTGAATGCTGAAATGCATGAACAGACAAACTGCAAACATGTCAGCTGTGTTTGTTTAAAGATGTTAAGCATTAGCTCAGTTTCTAAGGACAGACATATCTCTTGTCCATCTTTTATTCTGTCTTCTTGTAGATGCTCGACTATTCTGGAAGGGCTTAAATTATGTGAAAAAAAGGAAGTAAAGGGACACAGGAATCAAGAAATAAGAGGACTGAAGAGATCCTGCTTTTCCAAGGTGTGTGTCTTTTTCAATATGAGGAGCCTCGTAATTCATTAAAAGTTATCCTCAAAAATGTAAATAGGAAAACAGTGGCTTATTTGCTAAGTTTATATCTATGGCAAAAACCAGCTGTAAATAGATTAATTTATTTACTTGCTGACTAAACTTTGGTCAAATTCTGCTTGGAGTTACATCAATGTAAATTTGGAAGGATTCCATCCATTTTCAGTGAGACCAACTATTTTCAATCCCAAAAGATCATTAGGTTCCTTCAACACTTACTCTTTATTTCACCAAGATAAAGATTCAGATGTTTTTATTTTTCAGTTCCATTTCAGTTGTTCTATGTTCTGACAACATATGGCATGAATATGTTCTTTTCTATTTAAAACAGGAAAATTATTCAAAAGTTCAGACTTGCTTTAATGCTTTTCATTCCCTTGTAAATGCTTTAATTTTTTTTTTTTTTGATTGTCTTTTGAGCAATGTCAAAAGCCAGGGCCACGGTAAAAAAAAAAGGCGTTCCACTGAAGCGTTTTCCTCCTGAAATATCAGCATGCCCAGTAAAGCAAAAATTTAGGAAAGGAGCATTTTCAATGCTTTCTTAGACAACAGGCCTGCCTTGTTAGAGGTTTCAATAATGAAATTATTGTACATATATTTGCTTTAATGCCTCTGTTGTTATCATGTTTTTTTAACGGCAGTGTTGGTTGTTGCCAGATGTTCTGCCCAACAATGCTTCAGCACACATGGGAATGCTTGCGATGGCCAATCAAGTGAGCTGGCAAAATAGAAACAGATGGCCATGGATGTGTGCTCTAACACATCTTTAATGAAATGGAGCCCTTGCGTAGATGATTACATTGCACTAATCACCATTTGCCTATTCTAGGCCCTGCGCTTCCAGTTATAGACCATCTAGTGTCCTAGTTCTGAATTACAACTTGTTTATTCACCTATTGTAGTTTTAGCTGCATGGGATACCAGCTAAAGATGGTCCATGCAGGAAAAACTGCATGAAAATGCTGGGTTAACAGGAGCAGATGTTAAAAATACAACCTGGCTTGAAAAGTGTACAAAATAGACTAGAAACGTGCTAATGATTTATTTTCTGCTTTTTTCATTTCAGTGGGTTGTATTAAATTACATAGGGGCCATGTATCATTGAGCTGCAGTTCAGATCTGGATCCAAAGCCACTTATGGTCCAAGATTACAGTGAGAGTCAAACATTACTAGATGCTCTGAGAGAGCAGAAGTGTGCGCCAAACCGAACCCTAGTGGTACAGCTTCTCTTGGTTTTCCTGGGGCTTTTGGGCTAAACGGTAACTGGTTTCAGATGCAATCAGGTGGACTCAAAAGGGCAGAAACCTTCCAAAAAAAGCTAATAAGTTGGTACCTCTTACAGGGTAATCACATGATCTTTCAATTCTTCCCTGATTTGGCATTGAACTCCAAATTAATTGCTAAACTCAGGAGATTCTAGGGTGAAAAGAGTGCTTTATCTCATCTCTAGGGAGGCTGCGTATGTTTAAATAGAAAATAATTTTACCAACTACAATGTTTAAAACTATCTCCAACCTCTAATCAAATACCCCAAATAATTTGATTAAGAAAAATTATAGGTCTAGAAAAGGATAATAACTAAGAAACTTTTGCATATGCATCTGAAATAGGGATTCAAGTTTTATGGCTTTTCCTTGCAGACAGAAGACCTAGAAACTAGAAAGCTAGCTGAGATTTGACTAGTAACAGTCTCCACAGACACCCTTGGGATGCTCACAGTAGCATGGTGACTGCAGGCATTTCTCTACCCAGTAGGTACAACTTTGCTGGGTCCAGAATACCTTGTGAGGAAGGGTAAATAAGAGGGGGGAAAAAAGTTTTCTGGTTTTTCCTCCATTGCTCCTACATGTTGCTGATGACTTTCAGAAACATGGGCGCTATTGATTTTGCCTTTGTCAAGGCAACAAAGTATTTCAGTACTGCATCCAAAAGGTTAAATATGTACATGATTTTCAAAAGATTGTTAAAACATGAGTTGGAGAAGGGTCAGGAAGGTTCATCTTCCATTTGTTGGAGAGCTACACAAAGTTGTGGGAGTGTGGTGGGGGAAGCTGAGCAGGCAGTGCTTGGGGGACACTATGTGACGTGTCCAGGCTCACATGCTATGACCACCAAAAACTCAGTTCCCTCCCACCTTGGTGCCACTGTACCAAGGCACGTCTCTTTATGCTCTTGTATTGCACCTAAGGTAATCCCAATGGCCACAGCTTAGCATCTTCATCCCTCAATGTACCCATTGGAAGCGCCAGACTTTCCCTATTCATGTTTAAATTGCTAATATGTATACTTTTTCTCACCTACTTTGTGCTTTATGGAAATTTTTTCACATACTCAGTGACAAATTTTCTGCAAGGGACCCACATGTCATTTTAGACTCTTTAGATTTTTTTTTTTTTTGCGTATTTTACAAAGAAGCAGAGGAACATTTAAGCTTGACAGAAACATTTATTTTCAGATTAGATCTGGTATAAGCTTGTTTTAGGCCAGATGTGAATGGACAGTATTCTTTTAAAGCATGTTCTCAAATCTTCTTTGCACTTAACGAGTAAAAATGGCTCATGTATTTTTGGAAGAGTGCAAACAATGGAATGCCGGATTTCAGTTATTGCTCTTCATATATTTAACCATTCTGTAATTGGCTCAATCAAAAGTTATTTCCCCAAGTAATACAAACAAGACCCAAAGGATGATGAAATAATTTTAAAATGTCAATCTTTCAATATTCAGATATGTTCTAATAACATTACAGAAATTCCGAAGGTCTCAAATTGGAAATAACAATAATACCAAGTATAGGCAAATTTTTAAAGCAAGAACGAATAAAATTATTTGCTCTCCTAATTCCATTAGGGACTAAATCTTCCAAATTTCATGCTAATATAATTCAAAAATATTGTTACATCTAACCTTACAAGGAAGAAGTGGAGTCACCAGTTTCACATATACATAATTGTATTTATATCCCGGATTTTCACAGTTAAGAACATGACAGAATCTACTCTAATGCTCTTCTGAGCTCCTTGATGTTCTCNTTCCCTAACCTTCCCTAACCTTCCCTTCCCTAACCTTCCCTAACCTTCCCTAACCTTCCCTAACCTTCCCTTCCCTAACCTTCCCTAACCTTCCCTTCCCTTCCACAAATATATTGAATCAATACAAGAATATTACCATCCATGGGCAATGATAATATCCTATTCTCTGAAGCTGCCAAGAATAATATTTATTTTACCTCTGCTATTCCAATGCATCCTAAAATAAATTAAATAATTACACAGTTTTTCATAAGCATCTTGGAAGCAGCAGCACAGTGCCTTGGGAGGGCTTAGGTCTGGTAGATAGTGGATGAGTGGACTTCCCATTCTTTGTGCTCACCAGGATGCTGGGTATATTTAGATTTACTTCTGAAAATATATAAATACTACTGGATGGAACAAAGAGACAGCAGAAATCGCAGTAAACTTGAAGAATTGGATTTTTACAATTCCAAACTTTCACATTGCTACAAACAGCAGAAACAAAATTGACCACTCCACTCACTTGAGTTCAGAGCCAAGACTGGAACCTGGGTCAATATACCTCTAAAACATTACCTCAAACACATCCATGTGTTTTTTTCCAGATTAGTCTTCTCTATTTGCATTTTGAGACTATGACTACTAAAAATATCTTCTTTCTTCTTATTTTGTTTAATGTAAGGGGAAAAAATTATGAAAAAAATGGGAATGCCCCATCCTATTTCCTGAGGCTAATTCACATTTCTTCTGGATGTTGTTCTGGTTTTGACTCTGATGGCACAGAAGTTTAATTTTTATGTGCTATTTCAGAAGAGATCTAGAAAGGTGAAGCAACAAAGCATTGGCATGATGAATATACATTCATGGCTTAATTATGTATCGACAGTGAGTGGTCTTATAACGGGGCTGAAAAGCTGCTGCTCAAAACTTGTGTAAGACTGGGATGGAGGTTATGGGAAGAGGAAAATACTTCAAACAGTGTCCATAACATCAATGTGGCATAAGAATATCAGTACCTAAGTCATCATTTTCTCTTGGGTAGCCTGTAGCTCACTGGCACTGATGCTTGAGCAGCTGCAGCTGTGTCAGAGGCTCCGTGCTGGGTTCTGAGGCACGTCTGGTATTGGCCTGGTCACATTGGCCCTCCTAGACACAGTCTTTAGCTTCAATTACTAAAATACAATTGGCCTGAAGGATAAATTTCCCACTTCAATCACATGGGGCTTCAGTCAGCTTCTCAGCACAGCCAGAAAATTAAAGTGTTCCAGTGTCATCTCTTACATAGGCTAGCCTATGGAAATTACTTGGTATTTATAATAGTCTATTGCTCCAAAAACTGAACTTCACCATTGTATGTAAATAACTCTCTAAGTGACTGCTGGGCCCTGGATATTCTTGACCATCCATAGTTCCCATACTCCCCACAGACACGGAGGTGAACAAGATGCTATTTAAGCTGCATCATTTGACCCAGTACAGTACAAGATAGAGAATAACCTGTGGCCTTCATATACCATCTGTACCTAAAAACCAGCAAGTATTTGGTGCTGTCATTCAAAGATGGAAAGAACTGATACATGCTCTCCATGGCTGTGCTATTAACCAAACCAAATGCAAGCCCACATCCAGGGGCTCAGAGTCTGTAGCAGTTTGCCTAAAGCAAAGGATGAGCTCCAAATTCCTTTTTTGTGGAAGCCCTTGGAAACTGGAGGTCCTAGGCCCATGCAGCCTTAGTGAAGCCTCTCAAATGCAGACTGCTGAGTGGCATCACACATTTGTTTGTAGTTTGTGCTAGTGCTGTTTGCATTGTTGCTGTAAATTTGAACTTTTTTTTTTTGGTATGCATTATTTTTGCTACCAAAACACCTAGACACTCTTGTGATGAATCAGGGCCCTGATATACTTGGCAGGGCAAAATCTGTGCCAATAGCTAATAGGTGCAGAAGAAAACTCATTTGGAAGAGTTAAATAATTTGCTTTAGAACTCTGTTATTGTTACCTTCCTTGTAACACCACAACCTCATAACAACACCTTGGATAGTGTTATGATGAGAGCAAGCTCAAGTATATTTATAACAAGAATAGGTCAATGGTCCAGAGGGTAGTTTCCTATTATGGAAGGGATAAAATAACTAAAATCAATAAATCTCCAGATCATAAATGTAGCTACAGTCTGGGCAAGGTTGAGAAAATTATTAGCAGAGACTCATGATGTCTGGATATTGTAGCTTGTAAATTTATACATACATATGTGTGTGGTTATGTACACGTTTGCTATTCATCCCCCACAGAATTCATTGAAATGCTAAGAGGAATGTGCATTTGGTGCTCCTTTCAGTGCTGGTAAAAGAAAAAAAGAAAAAGAAAAGAAAAAAAAAAAAAGAAAAAAGGGGAGGAAAAAAAGAGAAAAAATAAAATGAGAAAGAAAAAATTAAGAAAACAGGAAACAAGGAAAAGCAGAAGAAAAAGAAAAAAGTTTAAAAAAAAGGGAAAAGAGAAAAAGAAAAGGAAAAGAAAAAAGAAAAAGAAAAAGAAAAAGAAAAAAAGAAAGAAAAAAAAATAAGCTTATGGTGAATTTTTTCATATAACTGACTCTACAGAGGCATTACAAAATGGCTTCATGTATTAACCAGAGGTGTGTATGGTCTGAGGCCCATAAACTGTTGTGTCTTATTTAAAATATGTATTATCTTTTATGAATAGTTTCCTTTGCTTACACTTTTAATGTGAACTATCACCTCCTTTTATATTTTCCTAAATTTTATTAAAATGGAAGGGCTTCATCTCTTCAGACTTCAGATATCTAAAGGTTTGTTGTTTAAGAGTAGTGTATTCATTTAGGCTCCCTTTTTTACCTACTGGGAGAAGAGGTAGCTGTAAGGAGAATTTGATCAAGGGTTTAAGATTTTTTTTTTTCCCTAGACCTGTTTCTTCCGATACTGTTTACACAAGCAACCTTAGTTATTAGCCTCCTTGATATTAGGTCAGATATATCTCACTTACTGAGCCTAAATTGCTTCCTGTTTTGATGTAATCATAACGAAAAAGATCTTCAAATTCCAGTAAATATGTAAAATGTAACTGAAATATTATGTTCATGCTTTAGTTAACAGTAATAGCTAGGTGGTTTCTGTCATAGAATCATAGAACTATTTAGGTTGGAAAAGATCTCTAAGATCATCAAGTCCAACCATTAACCCAGCACTTGCAAATCCACTACTAAGCCATGTCCCTAAGTGGCACACCTATACATCTTTTAAATACTCTACCACTTCCCTGGGCGCCTATTCCAGTGCTTGACAACTCTTTTAGTAGAAATTTTTCCTTATATCTAATCTCAATCTCCCTGACAGAACTTGAGGACATTTTGCTCTATTGCTCGTTACTTGGGAGAAGAGACTGACACCCACTGTCCCTCTGCTACTCAGCAATAATGGTGTAAGAGTCTAACGGGGAAAAAAACCCAATACTCTCAGTTGACAGGGCAGATAGAAAATATGAAGTGTGTGAATTGTGTTTTCCCCACACTTTCCACACGCTTGGAAAACACAATTTTGTTTTCCAGGCTGTTGGATGTATTTTCTAGAGATGAGCTCGATCTAAGTCTTGACTGAATTCAAATACTCACTAATTTGAGAAAAATATGAGCCTTGTATTCAGATGTGAGCTTTGCCCCTCAGGCAGCTCCAAGATTGAAGTGATTAGACTTTCAAAAGACAGGACTAGTTTGGAAAGCTTCAAAAAAATAAAGGAAAAACTCTGGAGAAAGTCATGATGCTCTGATGTAGCTGGTGATTTCAAGCCCATAGTCACCCATGTTTTTACTGATTTTGTGTTTGCTAACCCCATTATTGTGTTCCTTTCTGGTTTAGATTAAAAAGTTGTTCTGTGAGAGCAGAAACAACAAAGCCTGGTTTCCTATATATTCTATCTAATGCACTCTTTCTATCTAATGTACTCTCTGCATTTTTAACAGATGCTCTCACCTTCCTATTCCTTTTGCTGGTGTCCTTTGCTATGCTTTCAGCAGTCCCTATAACCCAGAGGTGGGCCCCTGTAACTCTGTTAAATCTTTCCTACATGCCCATGACCCCACTCCTGGCAGTGCTTGCATTTCTTCCCCTTATCTGTGAGTGCAGTTCCCCCTTGTGTCCCCAGCACCTACAGTGCAATCTCCCTGCCTCACCCCCAACCTGTACCATGCCCTAGGGCACAGGGCAACAGACTCACTGCCTTGCCCAGAGATGTGAGAGAAGCCAAGCAGTCATGTCTTTTTTTGCACATTTGTCAGCACAAACTGGACCATGTATACAAAAGTCACCAGGAGAGTGATGAACGGGCAGATGGAGAAGCCCTATCAGCAGAAATATCTCCAGCCGTTTGTTTGTTATGGTAGTTACTGCTCTCCAACACACCACCACAGGGTCCTAAAAAAATTACTGAGAGAAGGTACAGGCAACAGTATTTCGTAAGCCTGAAATATGCCCTCCTGTTTGCGGGGTATTATGCGTTACAAAAAAACATTTAAAAGATCAATGATTTTTAAAAAGGCTTTAGGTATTTGTCCTAACAAACTGTTAGCAGTTATAAATAAGGAATGTGTTAAAACTCTTGCCAATTATCCCAACCAATGTGAAGCTGTGTATGAGCCTGGAGAGGCAAGAATTTCTCTAGCTGAGGCATTTTAAAGGAACTTAGTTTAACAAGATTGTAGAAGAAAGCATGGAAAAGGAGCCAGAAAACTTATGAGTAAATGAAATACCTCAATGTTCAGAGCCTAAGTTAGCATTTTTAGGAGCTGTCAGAAGATTTATTAAGTCTTTTAACTTTACTACATGCAACAGAGAAATTTAAAAATTATAGACCAAATCAGGGGCCATAAGGGGACTTGGGAGAACCAGCAGGCTGCAGAAATTGCATGGTGCTGATCGTTCAGGTCTCAGAGAGTCAAGGATTACCTTGGGACAGCTGTCAGACTTGTCCAAATGGCAGTAATAAATTCATATAAATGATTGCATTATAGAAACCTGGGCCCTGTTCATCCCTATCTGTTGTGTTGGTTTTGGTAAAGAGGAGGGGTCAGGTCCCAGAGAGTAGGGAATAGGAAATATTAATGATCTCTGATCTTGTTAAATTATCTCAGTGTCCAAACACTTCCAGTAAGTTTGGAGTTATCCTGCTGGAAAAAACTTCCCATGTCAATGGGGTATAAACCATGAATGACATTCCTGTCTCAGGAGAAACCTTACCAGAGTCCCATGTACAAAAGAAGTAGGAAGGGTTTTCCACTTTGAAGAAACATTAGGGAGGTTTGAAAGGACACCAAAATCACTAGGAAAGCCAAGGGATGCAAATAGCAGGAGATTCAGAAACAGAGAATAAAAATAGTGGAATGATAGAGCAATGATGTAGCTGGAAGAAAAAAAAAGGTGCTGTAGAAAGTAGAAATGGGAAATGTATTTAAGAACATTTAAAGTTGAATCAAAAGGGCCATGAAAGCTCAGTGGGCTAGCAATAGTGTCTATAACAGATGAGCAAAATTAAAAAAAAAAAAGGGAGGCTTATTGGAAATTCAAAAGAAAATTAAAGAATTCTGGATGAAAACTGAAGAATAAGGGGCATATCCTCATGAATCAATAGCCCAGGGGAGAAAAAAACTTACAGTTTCTTGGCTTTGCCAGAAAAGTCAAAAAGCTGTCCTGAAAAGTACAAGACACTTTCCACGGATTCACTTTTAAGTAGGAATTGCAGATAAGATGAAAAAAAACCACCAAAATCCCAATCAAACAAAAAGTCCACTTCAGAGACAAGTACTGCCTGGAAAAGAAATTTAAAACCATCAAAACTAAATGTATTTGTCCTTTCACATAGACTGCTAACTCGGTGGAGATATTAAGAAAATTATGCAGATGACCAACTAGAAAATATGGAACTGGCCAAAACGAAGATTACATTAACATTTTGAATTAGTTTATAATAAATGTTAAAAGTTGGCAAGTCTCTGTTTTACCATAGATGGGTAGTCTTATTTACCTACATAAGTCAACAGACAAACCAGGGAATATATTTCATGAGGTAACATGGCATCAGAAAAGCAGAAGGTATTTGTGCAAATAATAGCATTCCTGAATTGAAATATTTCCTGGCTGTGGCTGTTTGTGTGTTATTTCTTCTATGAGAGCCTGCCCTTGTATTTGGCTGCCTGGTAGGAAGTCTGTGCCCCAGTGGTGTGAGAGCCTGTGGGATGAGAGGCTAGTGCAGCTCTCTGAGCACACAGAGACACTGGCATCATGCTTGGAGGGGAGATGTGGATGCTGATATCCTGTGGGACATATGCTGACACACTGGGGCAATCCCAGATATGTGCTCCTGGGGAGTGGGTGGCATCCAAATGCCTCGGTGCTGCCTTGGGAGAGCCTGAAATCTTCCAGCTCTCTCAGCTGGTTCCACAAATATTGCTTCAGATGAGCATGAGAGCCAAGATGGTGTGGGTGGTCCCCAGCTGATCTCCAAGACCATGGTTGTAGATCACATGGGAGGTCACTGGGGGCACAGAAATTAAAATTCTTTACTAAAATCCAGGATCTTCTTCCAGTATAGCAGAACAGCTCATGTGGCTGCTAGACTGGCTATTCTTGGGAAAAGCCAGTCATTATCTCCCTATCGAGTTTTACCCTTATCTGTGAAACTTAATCCTTTTGTAAGTAAGTAATGTTAAATATGCAAGGAAGCAGCTGGCATTCAGTCTGTTCTGTGGTTTGTAGTAATTTTGCATGGACATGAAGCAGGAGCTTTACTGAGTTCATCCCACTTACCACCATCTATGAGCATGTCTTGGACAGAAAGAGACTCGAAAAAAAGACCTTGATGGTTTTAGACAGAGTCTACATTTTATTGGATTGGCCAGACTGACTGTCTTGCCTCAGGATGGCTGAAACTGTCCCCAAGGTTCTCCCTTTCAGCCCTGTCCTTCTCCTTTTCTTGTGCATTCTTACGCACCGCTTTTTATGCCACTCACTTTCACAGTAGTGTCTGATAGTAAACTTGAGAGTACCTTTAGAGAACTAATGTGACAAGCAGGCACCATCCAATTGTGTTCATTCATAGTTGGATCAACACTTTGATTGGCAATATAGAATTTCCTGAGTGTACTATGGAGTACTTTTCACAGGCATAAAATAAAATGCTGCAAAGTATGCTCAATCCTGGCATTTCAGGATGTAGATTTCACTTTCTCAGTAAACTCTTCTGTAAAGAGTTATGTAGAGTTACATAGAAATAGCCTGTATAATCATAAGACCACTTATAATGGGGTGGCAATAGGGATAGTAGCCTTGTGGCAGTGATCATCACCTTATAGTCCATGCCATAGCAGACTTGGATTCTCAAGGATCTGACACAGGTGGGTTAGTAGCAGGATTAGAGGTATTTTGCTGTCTCCAGCTCTCTGTTTCTTCTACAAGTGTTTGTGCATTAATGCTCTTGAGAAAAGTGCTCTTGCTCAGGCAATTGCTGCTGTTGCTGCATGACTTTGTTTTGGACTCTCACCTAATCATAGCTATTGGACCAAATAGCATGTTTCTCATTTTCAAGCAGTAAGGGGATTTTTGGGGACTGTCTACAGGCTAGAAAGTCTGGTTTTGCTCCAAGGTGATTACAATATATTTAATAAAATCTCAGAAATAACAATATTGGTTGTACTGATATACGTTGTTCCATGGGATTTTAAACAGAAGTATGGTAACAGTATTTTCTTTACAGTATATGTGTGACATGAAAACACATCCCATGCTGATAAGATAAGATATTGTGAGAAATAAGGTGATTAGAAAGTGAGTCAACTAAACATTTTAAAGCAATATAATCTGTTTTGCATGTAGTTATTAATGCTCTCTAATTAATATTCAGGTTAATATAAAAAAAAATCTTCCATATTCCTTTGTGAAGTCTAAATTTACACAAAGAGATTAGATAAAGTTCAACAGGAAACAGTCAAAATGTGCAAGAAGCCAAAATCAGACATTTTTTGTTAGAATTATTGATGATATCCACAGCATAGTATTGATCAGTTATAATAAATTATTATTTTACTGTTTATTTTAATAGGACCCAGAGGCTTCAGTCAGAACTAGAGCACTACTTCTCATAAGTATGTATACATACGCACACACATCATATGAACAAAGACAAATACAGAAATGCAGAAAATCTATTCTTTTGAGAAAATAAAAAGTAGTTAAAGCTTTCAACTCTCCCATTTGGCTTTATACAAGTGTGTTTTTATGAAAACTTTGTCAAGAGAGACGGAGATGAAGAGAAAGAAGTCAGTAACCATTGCTTACAGATCACAGAGCCTGGAGAAGTAAGCATGAGAAATTACTGGATTGACTCTTGAGGTACTTAAAACCAACAAATACTGAACCTTTTAGAGCAATTTAACTACCCAGATCATTATTTAGTGAAAAATATAGCCAAAGCATGCATAATCAAAGAGTTCTCTAAATTGCATGGAGACAGCTTTATGGTATTTGGCTTTTACATCAGAGCACTGGCCTGTCGCCTATAGATGCATTTGAGACATTTGGCAAAATAAATAACAAATAATAAATACTTTAACATTTGATGTAGGGTTTTATAAAACCTTGCTTCAAAATTAGTTCAGAATTGCCTGGGATAGAAGAGACAGCTTTCAAAATATTCATGAAAGAATTCAAAAATATTTACAGTGCTTTGCTTTAAAATAACATCATCTGGAAAGGGAGAAACCTGGAAAGTGTTAATACTACACAGTGGTAGATGAAGTTGTGATGTGGGTAAGGAGTTGCCAGGAACATGGTTGGTCCCAAGACCCCTGGCACGTGGGCTATGTTAGGTACAGCTAAAGGAGAAGCTGAAAAGGAGGCATGAGGCCTGCCTTAGCTCCTAAGAGAGACATGCTGGTTGAAAAAAACTTGAGAATTAACTAATTTAAATGGCACTTCCTGCACAAACAGGCAGAAAAATCAGCTCATGTAAAAGCTGGCCTCATATTTTATATATAGAAGGATCTCATACTCTCCTTGGAACTACAACTTGGTCTGTTGTGTGCACTTCTAGATCTCACATTGAACAAACGTGTTGCATATTGACAGGCATCAGAGGAGAGCAGCAGCAGAGATTGGAGTAACATCAAGACATATTGGTAGGTCACCTGTGCTTACACCTGAATTACGGGATTGGATGAGGTGGTTTGGAAGATGTGACAAAATGGTAATGGAACTGGGTGTACACTGTAGGGCTGCAGGAGGAACAAAGATCCAAGACTTGACTGGGAAACCCTGAGGTGGAACATAAGAGCAGTTTCCCAACAATGAAGTCTATAGATGTAGTCATAAAAAAAAAATGATGGAGCTCCTGCTTGAAGAGTCCTTGAATGAGAAATGACAGTGAGCGAAGTAATTTGCTGGAGATACTCTGTACTGTTGGCGTGTCCCAACAGATCTCTCATATTTATGTCTCTTATTTCTGTATGCTAAGAACAGCAGTCATCGTAATTGGGCACTTGTTTGAAAGGAAAAATAAAATACTTGTCCCATCCTTCAAAGGCTGTTGAAGAGTACAGCTTGGGTACCTTTGGTTTCAACATTTTGATAATATTGATGTATATCTGGAAAGGGCCAGAGAAGCTGCTGGTGTAAATGATGAGGCCAGTACATCCATTTTACACTGGAAAGGGCATGCCTGTATGCATGAAGGAGGCGGATATTCTGGCTTGTGTAAATTTGGCTGCATGCCTTATGCTCACACCTGCAGATCATTGCAGATTGATGCATACATCTTCCTCTGGATTACTTACAAATGTTTCTACTTAAGAACATTTAAAAAGAAAATTGAAATTACAATAGTTGGCTCTCTTTTCCAGCTTCAGTGTGAAGACTCTTTGACTGAAAACAAGGAGAAGACAGAGAAAAGTCAGTGAAGATGTCATATGTGCAAAGCTTAGCTGTTCTGTGAGCACGTACATTTCCTACTGGACAGAAGGCTTCAGGGACAAGGACAGTGCAGATTCAAAGGATGTTTCATTTGCTAGTCTTTAACAGCACCTTCCACTGATGTGGAGATGGAAGTGGGGAAGGAAGAGCAAAGGAGCAAAGGAGCTGCCTTTCCTTGTCTTGGATGCATTTTGCTGCTAACTGCCCCCGACCAGGTTTTGGGCAAGATTTCCCCCAGAGAGCATCTAGAAAACACTGCAATGTGAGGATTATGTTGCCTTCAGGCAGGAGCAGTGCTCCTCTTCCCACACCTGCACTCAAGGTTGAGCTCTAGAAGAGAGTCAGAGACCTTCCACTGCTCCTTGAACGTGAGGAGCCCTCCAGCCGTCCCAGCACTCCTCTTCATTCTGGGGAAATATGGGTTTTGGCTTTTCTCAAAGCTGTCCCAGGGGCATCAGTGTTTATCAGCATCTCTAGCCCTGTTCTGCCATGTGAGTGAGGAATGCAGGAGCAGTTTCTGCTGGGAGCATGGGCGCAGAGTGCCTGTGCTTGCGGTCTACCTTGCGCCAAAAATTGCGAGGCTATGCATTACATGCAGGTTATTAAAGATTCTGCTTACTTTACAATGGTCTGTTAACAGCTCTAATGTCTTTAACATGTGCAGCCCATTGACTTTTAAGTAACATTTTATTGAAGTAACTGCCGTGGTTATTAGGCAGTAAGATTTACGCTTCATTTTCAGTCCTGGATCTGGAAAGAAAAGAAAAAAAAAGTAAGAAAAGAAGCACAGGGATGACATCTAGCAAGAGACAGGGAAGGTGCTGCTTGGGACAGCACTCACCGTGCATGTGTGAGATACCATCCACATAATTGCCAGGAAATGATTCCTCTAAACTCGGGGATGCTGAGTAAACTGCTAACAGAAGAAACACATAGAGCAACCTCCTCCTTGGTGGAAATTCAGTATGAGTTGCTTTCTTTCCCTCTCTCAGTATGAAATAGTATTTGCAGATGTGAACTGTGGGAGAGGTTTGTGGCACACTTACATTGCAATGCGTTTTGCATTAAGGAACTGGCACTTGACTTTTGTTCATTGAAGAATTAGTTTAAATCTTAAGCCTTCATAAACCATTGGCACGGGCAGCAAATGGAGTATTTCAATGCAATGCTGTGTGTTTCTACTGGCCGGGTGTTTTCAAGTCTCACGTCTTGCATAAATCTCTTTTTAACGTTAAATGAAATGTTTGAAATAACTCATTAAGCAACAATGCTCAGTGATTTTTTTTTTCTATCTGGAATTTTACGAGGTGTGTTTTTTCATTCCCTTAACTGCTTCTTTCAGTGTTGTCATTTTTCTGAGGCACTACTTAAAGCTGGCTAGTGCACCCAAGAGCTGCGACTGCTCACAACTTTGTAAAACCAGAGATAAGACATTTTTGTACATTTATGGTAAAATAGAGATTACAGCCTACTAGCTGGTCTTGGCCTGCAATAGTTCCTCTGTTTTCAGAGATGTAATCTTTTCTTTTTCATCCCATCACCCATGTCTGAACTGATGGAAGATGATTGTCTGTCATACTCCAGGCTTAAGTTACTAGTCTTTCAGCTGCACAGAGGCCTTGAGAAATGCACTAATATATTCACAACAGGAGGAAACTGCCAACAGCAACAGATCCTGAACTGGTTCCCAAACAGGATGACAAAAAAAGTCCACTCGGACCACACACAATCCTTCTGCTTTGCATGTGGGTCCCATTGCACACACTCGCTTTGCCTTTGCTGTATAAACAGCAGACAACTGAACTCTTTATGTTGGTACACAAGAACACCTCAGTTATAATGAAATAATGCCTTTATCTCAGCACCTCAGAATTTGCCCCAGTAAAAATCCATTTCTCATGAAGATGTTCTGTGCCCTCCTTTCAACAAAGTCCCCAAATTCCAGAGCAGGGCAAGGCACCTGCACACACATTATGTTTCCTACAGCTCTGAGGAAATCTTTGATCTGAAGTTCTTGTTATTTATATTACTGTGGCTAAAGCAAAGCAAAACCAAAACAACAACTGCGTATTGAACCTATAGAACAGGCCCAAATTGTTCTCTTTAAAGCAACGATTAATCAAGCTGTTAATGAAAACATTGCTTTGATGATGCCATGCGTTTAAGTCAGGCACACAGCTATCTGAAAGGATAGGTTTTCAGCACAGGTCCTTTCTTCAGCAGAAGAAATAAAAATCCTGGGAAAGCAAAATCAAATCTCTCTGAAAAGGAATGATGAATCCATGGTACAGAGGCACAAATTGTCAAAGTCTAGAGCCTGAAGTACCTGAAAAGCATCTTTCTGCTTTAGACTAATTGTGAAAATGCTTTGCGTCATGCCAAGCAAAGAAAAGTTTATTATGGGCTGAAAATGCTTGGCCATTCTAAATTCCCAGCCTAATATAAAGCCTCTATAGGGGACTTTTCCAGCACTGGATAATAGCCTAGCCCAACACCTTTAATAAAATCAAGGTGACAGACCATGAAAACATTTGTTTCAGCACTATAAGCAAATCTGATACTGTTGCTGAAAGATGCCTGGAGGCATCTGTACAAGTCTTCAAGAGAAGTGGTGGTAGTGTAGTGTGTGGGGGGGCTTCAGGCTAGTGAACCCAGAGCACCTCATGGACAATGGCTGTAACTTTGAAATTTTAAACTGGCTTCAAACACAAAGAGCTGGGCTCAAATCCTACACAAAGATTACGGGTCAAAAATTGTCATTTAAGCACAAAATTTATTTTACCATTAAAATTAGAGTGTTTTTTAACGCTTGATCACATGAGAGATGTGGTTTCATAAATTAACACGGGTAGAATATGAAGGAGTCCAAGAAATAAGCATGAAATTATTTCACACAGCAGTTCACAGCTCACACTTCATCAAACCTGACACTGCAAGTGTAAGATATGTAACTTCACATCTAAGGAAAGAAAAAAGAAAAAGAAGACTAATACAGCTCACTTTTGTTACTTTCAAATGCTGTTTACCATATAAACAAGTAGAGCTGGTTTTGTAAATCCCTGGACAGGAAGCTGGCAATAATAAACCTTAAACTGAATTCAAAGTTCTTCTGGGACAGGGGAGTTCTGTTTAGTTAAGCCTCCATTTTTGTGTTGAAGTCTCGGTCGAATTTATTTTAAACAACTTCCTTATTTTTCTGCCTTTTTTTTTTCAAATGTATGCACCCTGCTTCAAAGCTCAGATACCTTATATGATTGTACAAAAGGTTTTCAGGAAGATCTCTTCCCAATTATTTTCTTTTTGTGTCATTTCAATGCATGTCTTTCATCAGATAATGTCACAGCTTTACCTATCTTATGTAGTAGCAGTGAGATTGACCAAGACGAAATGTACACTGAAGCATATGAAATTCAACATTAAAAAATCATTTTAAAATCTATTTTAATTTTAAGCAAATTAGCAGTCAGGCTTCCACTGATTTATGTATAGGAACTAAACAAAATTTTTCCGAGTTCCCAACCCAGAGACCTGTAAAAGTTTGCTATTCATGAGGGACAGTTTAAAAGAGGATGTTTCTTAAGGAAAACGAGGGAAGAGAGGATGGTGTACAGTTGAAATGGTACTAGAATTATAGTTTTGCTTAATTGAGCGCCTTTTTTTTGTTTTGCTTTGTTGGTTTTTTTTTTTAAGTGAGAAACAATTAAAACCCATGTAGTATTTTAGAAGAAAAAACTATGATTTGGTGTGCCAGGTGCTAGACGTACAACATGTACTAGAGAAAGGTATGAAAAATGCTAATGCAGAAGGTCCTTTTTAATCTCATTCTAGGATTGGTGTTGAAGAAAGAGTGGAAAATAAAATTATTTTAAAAGATGTAAAACACAGCTGAACTTTCTGTCTTGAGGCCACTATGAACTTAAAATTCAGCCATGTGTAGCAAAGCCCCACAAGACCTATAAACTCCTTAACTCTCTCTTAGTAAGTTTTTTTGGATGTTTTAAAAACTGCTTAATTTTTGGACTGCTCCTCTGTGCAGAGATAATGTGTCCCAGAGAGAAGGTAAATTGCAATAGGTAGACTTCCTCATCAGGAGTGAAATTCATTCTGTGACATAGCAATATTTCACACTTATTTCCAGTTTCTAGAAATCTCTTTTTCTTATTATTTGAGCATCGAAAGGAAGATAATGAATTTGTGAGGGATCAGTTGTATTATGGTAAGGAACCATGAGAGTAACAGACCCCCTTTCGGGTTTGGTTTGAGCAGTCCTGGGTCATCTTTATGTAGAAAACCACTTAAGGTGCACAGATCCTGCCCATGACCATCAGTGCCTGGTAGCCCGAGGCAGGGGGAAGTGGGATTTGCCTTTTAGCATTTTGGACACTGGAGACTCTCTGAGACCCATTGCCTTTTCTGCTTACACCTCCCTGAGCTCTGAAGAGTGTGACCGTAGCATTAGCTACTTTGCCACTGGGCTTTTCCTGCTGGTGCCATGAAATCATAGCTGTGGAAGGGGTTAAAGCATATTTCCTGCTGCCTAAAGCATGCTAAGCATTTATAGCTGCTGGAGATGGACACTGCTGTGTGGTACTCAGAAACTCAGGTGTTTTGGGACAGAGTTGAAAGGGGGTGAGGAAGTTAGGGAGCTCCGTCACTCCCTGATATTTGCTAGGGCTATGCCTAGCTGTTACTTCTCCCACTTTCAAAGCAGAAACTATAATATAGACATTAATATCTAAGATGCTGTAGGTTTTGTCCTGTGTTTTTAATTTAAAACATCATTCAAATGTTCTGTTCTAACACTGTGTGTTAGAAGTAAATGTGACTCTTTTTACCCTTGGAGCTCTGGTTACTTCTGCTCTCACTCAATTTTCTGAAAATGGGAAGATGAAAAGAAATGTTTCATTTTAATATGAGGAGAAACCAGTTCAAGCACTTGAGCAGCCATGCCTCTTCACTTACCTTTTAAGAGGAGGTGTTTTATTTTTCCCCTTTCCTGCTTTGTGGAGTCAGCAGGCATAGAGCACCTTGATCTGAACACTGTGAGAGCTGAGGGCAAAGAGTAATTGTGATTGCCATTATTTTAATTCCTTATTAAAATTTTATTCTGGATAGAAGTGAGACAAGAAACTTCCTGGGTCTGATTTTATGTCTTTGTTCACTTGTTTATTATTTTGCTTAGCTTTGAAAGACAATATTGAAGCTGAGGTACAGCAGGGGTACTATCTATGTCTTCATTTATTTATTTTAAACTTCCACTAACTCCTGCCTAACACTGAGATTTTTAATGGCAAACAGTTCCAGGCAGCACTTAACGCAAATTATGGGAAAAGAACAAAATAAAAAAGACAGCTTTTTAATGTTTAGAAACACCTCAAGTCAAACATGCTTTTTCCAGTATTTTTTCCATCATTGCTACCTTTTAGATTTTAACATGTGACAAGCTCATTGCTGGGAGCAGCAGAAAAGCACTGAAATATACGTACCTCAGTGTGCTCCCAGCAATAGTTCCTTGCACATCAGGTCAGAGCTCAGCTTTTAAAACTCTCCAAATATGTATTTATTCACATGTTGTTTCTGTTAAAACTCCAAATGAGGCTTCAATGACTATAAGAAGAGTATGTGTTGAAAATCCTATTTAAATGACTGTTTATAAGTACAGGCTGGAGGAGGAGTTTGGAAAAAATCTGTATCTGTGTCAGTAACAGCATTACTTCGCAGTATACTTGATGAAAAAAAGGTAACAAAAGGGAATGGAAATATTCTTTCAGTTGCAGACATTTCCATCAGCTATTTAAATGTTTTTGAAACTAATATTAACAACAGAAATATTGCTTATAAACAATTATGTTACAATACTGAAAGGTCTAACATAAGGTATTTTGAAAGGTGGATATATTGCATGATCTACTCTCTTTTCCTCAAAAATATATCATGTTATGTGTCCTAAAGTACATCTCATTCATTCATCAAAGAGATTTACTCCACAGCTACACTGGTATAAATGGTCTGAGGAACAGCTTTTTAAACTAATGAAAATCAGGTCTAACTTTAAGTTAAACACTTTTTCCCCTGGAGTTATTTGCATTTATATTGCTGTAAGGAAAAAAAAAAAAGGCATGGTTAAAGCCCATGCAATTAAATAAAGTTCTTCATGCAACAATATTTAAAAAGAAAAATCTCCCCTGCTAGTGTTGGTTTGTGACTTGCTTGGAGTCTAAGGGAGATTTTCCTACATTTCCACACACAGAGCTGGGATGGGAGCTGGGAGCTGCCAAGGGAGGCACTGGGAGCAGGGGGAAACTGAACCATGACAGGAGATTTTTTTTAAGGTTGCATCTAAAATGAAGTTCTTGGTTTCTGTTACCAAGTACTAAAAGGACAACGAAATACACGAAACTTTTAAAATGTCTTACATGTCTTAGTCCAGGAACCGATGCGCTGTTTATGGCTTGAACTTTAGCCACCCTGTGTCCCTCAAAATTCTCCCAGCAATTGCGACCAAGAGGACAAAATTCTTCACTCCTAAATAGGTTTAAAGTAGTTTTTACTATTTTTAAATGACCCTTCAAGAGACCCAACAGCAGGCTTTTTCTCATATAAGTATTTCTAGAGATAATCTACACTAAAAAGTGAAATGTTAGCATCTTGAAGCAATCTCCTTTTTGCTCACTCAATGTCAACATTTACAAAGAAAAAAATTGCAATAACATTGAATATTACCCTTTATTTTCTGGCATCTGCATATAGGTTAACAAACAACACCCGAAACTTAGGCAGCAGACGAAAGTCGTAACAGTGGGGAAGGGCAACCAAATGAATCTGCAAAATCATTTTACAAAGTAGTTTCTGTCTTAGTTGTTTTTACTATGACAAGACCTCAGCATGCAAAAAATGGAACAAAGAAATGACATAAGGAGGTTCATGAGAGAGATGAATAAAGAGCTAATAAAGGCAATATAATTGCTAATTTTTTTCTTCGATGCAGATTTGAAAATAAGTTTATTTCAGTGAAGTCTCTGGGAACACCTCAATGCTAGGGAAATTGCGGGTAAACCAGCCACTCGTCCTCATTTCCTGCTCTCGCCATGTGGTGGCAGCCTAAGGCACGCGTTCACCAGGCATTTCATCTTTGTAACTGCAGCCAGAAATACGTATCCAAATGTCGTTCCACTGGTGTTTTCCTGTTGAAGGAGGCAAACGACTCTTTTGTCGAAATGCTGAGCAATATGCCCCGTCTCCATCAATACTGATGATTCTCTTTTAAAGAAAGATGAGACAAAACGTGAGAGGCTAGATCAACGTGGGCACAGCATCCAAAAAGCTGAAGACAGTTTTGGAAGACAATTAACACAGCACCTTTGTTTTCCATTGTCGTTTGTTTGAACATTGACTGAAATCTTTGAGCATGTTCATGAGCTGTTCCTTCTCTCCCTCCCACCAAACCCTGCCTTTTTAATTTTTCTATTTGGCTTTGAGTCCCAAAATACAAGCAAGTTTGCAGCCTTTGGAGTGGAGCAGACCTACATTGTGCACCGAGTTTTGTCCCTGTGCAGTTGCAAAGCGGGCTACATGATAATTTGTGACTGGTCCTTTGTCTTAGGTTCCCTATGAAAACAGTTCATGGAATTCAAAAACAAAGGACAATCTCTCTTCAATTTTTAAACATCATGAAAAAATGTGTTCCATCTTACTTTAGATCTCAAATGTATATAGAGAGAGTAAATATTTTTAATTTAATCTGCTCTTGGCATACTTATTTTGGGATGTCTGTGCATGTCACTCCTGCAATATCTTGTCTCTGGCTATTCAGTTTCTCCTTTTTCCTTTTTCAGTCTTTATCAGGCAAAGTCACTGCCCTGTTCGTCTTTGTATCTGTGCATTTTTTCTGTAATGTCCATCCTCTTCACCTATAAAATTTCCCCCTGCATCTAGCATTGTGGTATCCTTAGCCTGCCAGGACCTATATTAAATGTTCCTTAAAGAATCACATACACATGTAATTATTTGAGTTCCATTTCAGTATTCTTTTGATATGTTCTATCATAATTCCTTCAGTTCTCACCAGTGCTAACTAGAGCAAATTAAAAAAGGCGATTACCACTATCAATGTACTATCAGTTAATGGCCTGCTTAAATTGACCTCCTGCTTTATATTCATTAACAGTAAAGTTAAATAATACTAATTTGCTCAGACCTAAGCTGAACATTTCTTCTCCTTGCCTTAATTCAGTACAAGCTGATTCAAACCATCTTCTGATTTTTTTTATTGCTAATGGTGCATCACTCAGTTTCCATTCCACGTGACAGTAATCATATCCAAACGAAAAAAGAATTAAATAAATGTGATGTGTTGTGACACGCTATATCAGATGCTTTCCTAAATTAAAGAAAACCACCCACAGCTTTGGAACCCCTGCTAGGCACATCACCCACTTCTGCCTTTGAAGCCAGGAAGCCGGACGTGGATCCATGGTGTAACCCTCATGACTCCCAGCCCAGCCTTTGTGCCAGGGTAGGCATTGCATGCCTTGTCCTGCACCTTTGATAAGTGTGTGCTTGTGCAGTACCACAGTGTGCCTAGATTGCAGGGTATCAGTGTCAGTATCTGCCCACTGTTAGCATTGTTTTTGGCTCAGCATGTGCCCTCACTACTCCCTTGGCATGCCAGACCCAGTAGCAGATGCCACCACCATAGGTTTGTTAGCTTCAGTGAAGGGAAGGGTCATGGAGAGGGCCATGACCAGGGTGGTCAAAGTGAGGCAACCAGCTCTTCCTGGCAGGAAGGGGCTGAGGAGGGGAAGGAGCTCCAGTCCCCACCTTGGTGGCACCCACTGAAGGGAGCTCTGTGCGAGCTGCCCCATGCCTCATATGCGTGTGGTTCAGCCAGCTCTGTACTTCCAGTAATTCAATCAGGACGGTCACGTCGTAACCATGTGGAGTCAGTTACCCAGTCACAGTGAATTACTGAGGAAAGGATTTCATAATTAAAAAGGACAATAAAGCAAAGAGCTTTCCACAACAGTGGAGTCCAGACTTACAATGATGACATATGAGAAAAAGGAAAACAATCACATTTGGGCTTGGTTTAAGGCTGGGCAGCACCTCTTCAGAAGACCCTGGTCCTCTTCTCCTCCTAGCAGCTTGATGAAAAAAAGGGGTGACAAAGTAAGAAGTCATAAAGAGAAGGTGGAAGGAAGATGTCTCCTCTGCCCTTGATGGTTAGAGAGGGAAAAACAGTGGTCTAGAGCCTTCAGATGGAAAACAAGGACGAAGACTTGGTATCAGCTGAAGGATTCAGAGAGGAACAGAGGTGCATTTAGGAGAAAACACATCTGTGAAAAGGCACAAGAAAAAGCAATGCTAGCAATGAATGCTATGAACCAGCAAATCTACTGGCCCCGGTGCCCAGACTCACAGCACACTGTGGAAGAGTTGTGTTTCAGGTACTGTCCATCTTCTTGTACTGCATCTGTTGCTGTGCTATCCAAATGCCATTATGCCACCTGGCTTCAAGGCGCAAAAATGAATGATTTTCCTGTCAGAGTGGACAGCAACAGCAAAAACACGAGTAGGGTTGGACTCAAGCTGTGCAGCAACCAGCTTTCTCCCTCACTCTCCAGATCGATGCCTTATCAAAATTCCCCTGAGGGGACCGTGCCAGGTCCTCACCAATTCCTCCTTAACCTGTCCTACCTGGGCACATATGATTGCAGGCAAAGTGAAGCCTGTTTGTACTGGGTCATATCTTCTTTAAAAAAACCAAAACAGACTACAAGAAAGCCCTCAAAACCCCCAAATCCCAACCCAAAAAGTAGATTAGATGATGTTAGCTGCTTGCTGTACATGTCATACTCCTTGCTGACAGCTTGTATATCCCTGTGTGTCATACATATGTTTATCTGCTGTTCAGGACAGAATAGCTGGAACAGCTGTTTGCCTCTGTCAGAACTTCCATATACAGGAGAGGACAGGGCATTATACAAATCAGGAGACTTACATCTTATCTCTGCCTTTTTTAATGATGAGGAAGTCAAGTTCTTTCAGTTTTGTTCTCCAAAACACTTGGTAAAGCTATTTTTATTAAGGAATCTGAACTTCTTCAAATGAAAACCATTAATAAATAATTATTATTGTGATGCCCTTAGGTAATCATGAGGTGTACATACTAACATGTTATACTATAATAAAAATGCTGATTTTATGTGGGAACATCTGTTTTCTTCTTTGTTTCCTGAACTAAATGAAAACCCTCATCTGAAATCCAAATCTGGAATTAATCATCACTTTTGAGCTTAAAAAAGAGGTGAGTTGTCTCCTTATCTGATTATTAATCAACTCAGCAAAAGAGCTGATTTGGCTCATTTCTTGATTTGCCTGTGGAGAATTCCTTGCAGGTGATAGTCCTTTCCATGCTGTGAGAGCCTGTCCTGCTGAGTGGAAGAGCTTACCTGTCTACAAGGGCCAGCACGGAAAGAGATGACCTCTGTAAAATGCCAGCAACAAGTGCTAAAATGCTAACTGTGCCCATAGCAGACACAGAAATAGGAACAAGAGTGACCTCAGTACTGCATTGTTTTAACCAGAGAAAGATCCCAAATTTCAGAAGTTCATGTGTCACACTGGAGACTCTGACCTGAAGCATTTTCAGACCTACTATATTCAGATGAATACTGTGCTCTGCTTCAACACTTGCTTCTTAGTAAAGTACCACTAACATCATGTGACTGAATAGTTAACCTAATTAGTTATCACCTGCATTTCATAACAATCTTGCTTTGTTGATAGTCTCTCTCAGTTCTCAACCATTCTTTGTATTTTCCATGTAAAAGTGAAAACAATTTTTCCTATGCCTTCACAATCGTTTGGGATAGAAACATGTAATGAAACTTACATCTTTCAGGAAAAAGTCAAAACGTGCCTACAATGTGTGGACAGGGTTTTTCCCATGCAAACATATCAATGAATTATCCAGGTGGCTTGCCTAAGACAAAAACATTAAAAATAAAAAGAGATGATTTTTGAACTGAATGCCAAGAATCTTACGCAATGAAATCTCTCCCTAAATTCAGAGTTTAGCTTAATGATGGCTATTGCTGCTCATATTACTGGGGGAATTTTTACTGAAATAAAGCCTGAGACATTTTTAAAAATACTGGTTTACTGACAGTTAATCAAATAGAGCAAGCTTCTCTTCCAGAACTTCCGAATAGATATCTGAATAGTATCAATGGAAGTAGATTTTCATCCACTGAAGTGGACCAGGTTCATCTGCTGTAGATCTGCACCTACTGTACTTTCTTTAATAGCATCACAGGTAAATAAAGCCAAACTGAAACACAATTAAACACACTTTGAAACCATCAATCAGGCCTTCATGGTGTGCAAAAAAAGAGCTTTGTTTCATGTCGCAGCGAACATTGTCAAACACCAGCTGAGATTCACATTTACAATAAAACCTGAAACCAGGGGAATATTGCACATCTCTAATGATAAATCCTATTGTTGTTAGTTATTACAGAATATGCTGAGTTGGAAGGGATCCACAAGAACCATCCATATCATATCATGTACCTAAGACTATCATCCAAATTCTTCTTGAATTCTGCCAGACTTGGTGCTGTGACCACTTCCCCGGGGAGCCTGTTCCAGTGCCCAACCACCCTCTGGGTGAAAAACTGTTTTCTAATATCCAACCTAAACCTCCCTTAACAACTTCAGGCCATTCTCTCAGGTTCTGTCACTGGTCACCACAGAGAAGAGACCAATGTCTGCCCCTCTTCTTTTCCTCACGAGGAATTTGTAGACATCAATGAGGTCTCTCCTTAGTCTCTCCCAGACTGAACTGACCAAGTTACCTCAGCCGCTGCTCATACAGCTTCCCCTCAAGGCCCTTCACTACCTTTATTGCCCTCCTTCAGATGCTCTCTAATAGATTAATATCTTTCTTTTATTGCAGTGCCCAAAACTGCACACAATATTCAAGGCGAGGCTGCACCAGCGCAGAGCAGAGCAGGACAATTCCCTCCTTCGACCGGCTGGTGATGCTTTGCCTGATGCTCCCCAGGACATGGTTGGCCCTCCTGGCTGCCAGGGCACTGACATTCAACTCACATTCAACTTGCCATTGACCAGGACCCCCAGGTCCCTTTCTGTGGCACTGCTGTCCAGCATCTCATTGCCCATCTGTACATACATCCAGGTTTGCCCCATCCCAGGTGCAGAATCCATCACTTTCCCTTGTAGAACTTCACATGGTTAGTGAAGTCCTCTAATTTGCCTCTCTGCAGGGCCTTCCTGCCTTGAAGGGAGTCAACAGCTCCTCCCAGTTTTGCTGAAATGAATACTATGCTCTCCTAACCCATTAGGAACAATATTTAGAGTGTTAATTGTATTAACAGATATGCCATTTATTTCTCTGTCAACCTGATGTAAGAATTCACGTTGATTCTTTTAACACAAAGTTATTACCACAGTTGGTAGTGATTACCTGGTTTTCCAGATGCTCTGTGAAGCAATGCATTTAATTTTTAGTACCCAGTAATTCTAACATCTAAGTGAGAAAAAATGTATAGTGGCATACATTTTTCTCCTTGATCTCCTGGACAAGTGTTGTCTGAAGACTCTGAAGCATTCGACAATGCATCCTCTCCTGGATCAAAGAAAACTCACATCTGCCTCTCAGCTTGGCACAGTCATTTAAAACATCCCCTCCCTCCCCCAGCTCCAGAAAACAACCCATACACAAAAGCCACTAGAATTTGTACAAACTAATTTTTGTTGGCATTTAAAGCAAATTCCATGGAACTGACCACAAATATTTGAAATCTCCCTCCTGGGTAATAGTAGCACAATGGGACTGGAAAGGGAACAGTGCACACCTGGATATACAAACTCCCCAAATCAAAGGGTTAACAACAAGGGATCATTTGTTCTTAAGGGATAGAAAAAACACATTCACCAAACAGCTGTTGTGTGACTTGAAAAAAAAGCTTGCAAGTGGCAGGTTTTAAAATAAAAATATGAATGAGAGGGAGCACAAAACATCTCTGATCCTCATATACATTAAAGCATTAAACCTCTTTTTTTTTGCCTGCACCGGTAACAGCTCAAACATTCAGTTTGTCTCCTTTTGCCTGACAAATTTGCCTCCTTTTTTCAGACAACTGCAGCTGACAGACACTGCCAGAACTGAGCTATGTCAGTTTGCTCCTGCCATCCCCCATCGTTCACTGCAGATAGAAGCATATTAGTGCCTGGTTTGTGGCCACTATCGTTAAACACCTTAAAGCCTATAAGTAAACTTGCTTGTAAATCAAAAAGGCAGAGAGTTTTCTCATTTCACCAAGTGTAGTTTTAACTGTCTGCTGTCACCACAGCTGTCAGCAGGATGCTTAACTGCTCTAATTGTCTAAGGGCTCATTCTCCCACCCTAACTAATTGTTTAGATCTGCTAATCTGCATCCATCATCTGCGAAGGAGCTAAAGCTGTTCTCATCTTCCAGTTTATAGGAATCAGCTATAGCGATTTTGTAACAGGATCTACAGGGTTTACCTACCTGTTTCTTGCATTTGGGGGGTGATGTCCCATGAGCTAGAGAGGATGAGGAGGATAAACTCTGTAGGAGTCAGGAAATCACAGCGGTCACCCAAAGTGTGACTTAATAAGAAATAACAGCACATAGTAAACTGCTACAGCCCTGTAATGTTGGACCCATTTAGGAATGGATAGGGGGACTATGTCAAAACTTTAAATTACCAAGCCCTTAGGTAGATCTCACTGTATTTGTAATGGTGTACACTTTGTTAGTGTTAGGTATGAAAAATTAATGATGTGAGCATGCATTGCTTCTGTATATCAAAACCTTTTTTTAAATGATTCATTGCATTGCAAAAGACTTTCATCTCAACTTATTTATACAATTCTCATACAGTGTATAGCACTTCATTCAGTCAAATATTTATCTAAACTAATTTATTTAAAGACCCATATTGTTTACATATGTAATGTTATCATTTTTTGTGGTTTTTTTTCCTTTTTTTGGTTTTTTTTTTTTTTTTTTGTTTTTTTTTTTTGTTTTTGTACCCTTGGAATTAAGGCTTGGGAATCTTTAGGTTTTTCTGGTTACTGTATAGAAATTTCCCTTGAGTTTGCCAGGTATTTGTTGTAATTAATATTGAACTGAAATTATCTGAACTCTGTAAGCAGAATTCTGGCTTGAGTGAGGCCCATTCCCCAGTCAGCAAATCCCAGATTCCTTCTGTTACCAGTCACAAGTTACTAGCTGCTGATCCTGCACTATTATACCAGTTCAGACAAAAGCGTTGGTCAAATCACATACAATTATTTTTGTGATCATTAATGTCAAGGTTCATTTAAATGTCCTTTAGATATTTCAATCTGCCTAAACTTTAATTCTGGTTCATCACGTAGGCCTATTACAGAGCCGGGATCTCTACATGACATTCATTGCAAATGTTTGCTCTGGTTAATTGTAAAGTAACCCTTTCCCTTGTTTCAGCTGTTCTCTTTTGGACACTTTTCTGCTCTTGCTCATCCTTGTTGCTTTCTTACCCCTAGGCCAGATGCCACAGCTTCCTTGAGTGCCTGACTGAGAATGCTAAGCCAAGCTGGAGAAGCCACATGAAGTCCAGCAGCAGCACAGCCCTGCTGCTGGCCATAGAAATGCTAGTTGCCACCTACTGGGATGGAAAGGCTCTCTCCAGGCTGAGGAATCACATGAATGTTATTTAAGGTCTTTGGCCTTTGACACTCTCTAGTTCCTCCAATTGTGCGTGTGCAAGCATTCTGACATAACCACAAGATACTTGTCATATCTGACACTCTTCTTTTACAGTCTCCTTCCTTGCAGCAATAGGAAAGTCCTGTTCCCAGGAGCTTGCAATTTAGTTTGTGTGGATATATTGAGCATTATGTGAAGGGGGCATTGATAATTCATAAAACTCAGTACTGATGGATTTCTCTGAAGGATTAAAGACCAAACTGAAAGGACAGGTGGAGGGTGTGAGAAAAGAAGCTAGAAAATTCCTGGTTTAGAAATGGGAAATGTAAATGCTTAAACCTCCTATTTATAAACATTAAAAATTAAATTAAATTAAAAAAGCATTTCTTTAAAGTTGGTGATTTAAAAGATTCCTCAGTAGACAACCGAAACAGGTAGGGTTTGCTACATTTTCTTAAGTGAAAAAGACAACATGGGGTAAATTGTAGCTCTTCTCGGCACTTCAGCTAGGTTCCTGAATTGTGATGGGATGACTTTTGCCCTAAGAGATCAATTAACTGAACTGGCCTTACACAGGAAATCTATGCCAGAGCCAGGAAACAACTTTACTGCAGAGCCTTACTTCTAAGACAGGACCCCATAAAATCAGTAGCCATCATAGCCAGGAGATGACCTGTCCTCTGCTGTGTTCGCCATTCCTCTGTAGACTTTTATTTTCAAGGAAAGTGATTACAGAAAACTCTGTAAGACCTCATTCCTCATTTTATAAATGTTCAAATCTTAATAAGGGTACAATTATGAGAAAGGAGGTTTTAAATGAACCAAGTCTGTGCCAAGTAGATGAAGGAATCTTTGAAGTGATCCCACCTTTGATTTATATACTGGCTAAACCTTGAGTTTCAATCTAGATTTCCTCAGCAAATCTCTTAAATCAAAAGTTTCATTGCACTGCCGTTCAGGAATTAATCTGACTGTGAGACTAAGGGGAAAAATATTGTACCGCAGAACAGTAAACTGCTGTAACTCTGAAGTTAAACTGAAACTAAAGAAAAACATGCTTTGCGTTATTAGTATGATAGGGCTTTAGCCAGCCCACAGCTTCCTCCTGGCTCTTGGCCTGCAGCCTTGTTCTCGAGGAGGTTTCTGATTTTGGCCAAATATTCACTGAAATATGCCCTCTCTTCATGGCTGGAATCACAGGCTCCAATCAGCCCAATGTAAAGACAGAGCAGCATTTTAGATTTAACTTATCCAAATATTATTGGTATATTATGTTTCATAATTACTTTGGATCTTTCTTCTCCTTACCATAGAAATGTATTTTGGCTCTACAGTCACACAGTCCTGACACCTCAGAT
Source organism: Calyptomena viridis (assembly GCA_013390005.1). Lineage (NCBI taxonomy): Eukaryota > Metazoa > Chordata > Aves > Passeriformes > Eurylaimidae > Calyptomena > Calyptomena viridis. Next base: position 82,758 of record WEIV01007316.1, on the reverse strand, counting down.
ATAATGGTTCTTACGGAACCATGAGATGGTTGTTGATCTCTTTCCTTTATGAAGCCAGTTTAGCAGAGCATTTAAACAAGTGTTAAAACTCATCTCCCTTCAGCAAAATGCACTAGGTAAGCTGTGCTTGCCCTCAGGGCAGTGAGCCCGGTGCTGAGGTCTGAGGACTAATGAGCTCTTTTTTGAGCCACTATAATTGCATAGTTTCTGGAAAGAGAGAGAGTTGAGTTTGAGTTTTGTCTGGCAAAGGCACAACTCGAGCCTCAGTCTTTCCCTCCTGGGAGAGGGCCCTTACCATGAGGGCAAGTGAAGCATGATCAGTCCTATTTGGGGTATGGGTCAGAAAGACCATTACAGGAGTAATCTGCATTCCTAAATCTAGTTAAAACTTTTAAACTTTGAATCTTAGTCATGCTCATCCAGAATACAGAGAATATTTCAGAAGTAGCCCATTTTGGGGCCCACAAAATGTTGTGGGTTTCTCCAGCTCTTCACATTTTTGAAACTCCTTTTTCCTATCTTTGATGTGTGAAGTGTTCTCCCAGAGATGGGCTTTGCAGTCCCTCACTGGGTGAGATGGTCTGGTACCTAAGGTCCCCAGGAGCAAAATGGTGTTAATAACATTTACAAACTAGTCACTCACTGAGATGAAGGCAACCGTATAGAAATTGAAGACTTGTTCAATTCAGCAAGAAAATAAGGACATTTAAAATTAATTTTGAAAATTTCTCCAACTATATATCAAGCCAATAAGTCTTGCAATTGCCTTTAATAGTTTCCTGTGCCAATCTTGATGTCCGTAGTAAATGGCAAGAAATTTTATGGTACGTGTGAATAGACCACCATTTGCCATTAATTCTAACAGACAGAAGGTATAAAAAACTCATTGTAAAATAAAAAGTCTGTATTTAAGAATTAGAGAAAACAACTGGCCTCTGTCATATCCAAGATCAGCTGAGGGAAGACACAGAATTATTTCTGAGACAATCAAAGGGATGGTATGTTCAGTCAACCAGATGCCCTCTGCTCAGGCTGATGGAGGAAAGAGGTGTCAGCAGAGGAAAAGTGGGCAAGTGCAGGGAGGAATGGTCTCTGTACAAAACCCCAATGAGTCAGAGTTGACCAATGCATATGTGTTAGGTATATAAGGAGCAGCTGAAGCAGCAAAAGGTTAACTTTTTTTTCAGAAACTGGGCAGAAAATGGCCAAGCAGCATTGTGCTGATGATTTAGCATGAACACTGGCTGCTTTCCCTGAGAGAGGGTAGTTTGAATGGGCATGTGAAGAAATAGCAGAGAAGGAAAGGAATCAGCAGGGGCAGGGGACCTACACAAAACATGACTGAATACTGCAGCTGTGCAGCCTTTGATCAGTAGTCAAACCGTAGAAACATTTTGTGCCATCGACTTATGGGAATAAATGTTAGAGATGTCAAAAGAACATAGTAACCTCTCTGGAGCATGCTATTGCACCAGAAAGAGGAGTCTAACTTCTCTCTTTTATTAAATTCTGCTTTCCTGTGAGCAGAGTGTCTCTTAAGGATTCCTTGATGCTGTTTCTCTTAGGAGTGTATGAATGCAGTCAGATTTCTTTTCAAGTCTTCTCATATACCACCTGCTGCCTTCTAAACTGGTCAGTGTCCTCAGTTGTTATTACTGTGGGAGAAACTACATAAGGAAAATAAAACACATAAGAAAAATGAAAAATTTGGGAGACGTGATGGCTGGAGCAGTTGTGAGATACAAAGTTCTTAAGGCTGGTGGAAGTTTTACATTCAGGACTCCTTTAAGCAGTTCCTTCAGTTAACTGCAAGCTATTTGCTTACTTTTGATGCTGTGTGTATTGCTGAGATGAGTGAGGAGTGTTGCAAAGGGTTTATTCATTCTTAACTTACTAGTTTCCATAACAAATTAGAACACGTTTGAATGACACCAACCCAGTTTTTTCTTTAAAATGTATTTACACATATTTCCTTATGTTTCAATAGCAGCGAGTATATTGATTATAGGGATATTTTAGTGGCTTTGTTTTCCCATGTGCAAATTTAACATTAATTGTATTGTATTTAAAAGGCACAGGGAAGTAGAGGAGAAACTTAGCTGCAGTAGCCAGCAATGTCTGTGGGTGTTGTAGGCCTTTGCAACTCTGGTGTCTATGGTGGCTGCCACGTGAGGAGACACTTTTGAAAAATGTGAGAAACTTTGAAGTGCTCTTGCCACAACTCAGTTTAAAAAACAAAAGGAGTTGAAGCTCGTGAAGTCTTAATGCTCTTGACACCACCTCAAGAACTGCCATTTTGAAGGGGCAGATTCCCTGATGGTTGCAGGAGGGAAAAGAACAGGACTTAACAGGTCTGTTGCTTTTCTGTTGGTATTCTCTGACAGAATTTGCTGTCTTTTTCTCATTGATCAGCAACATGGTGGTCCTAGAAAGGAGTGCTGAGACTGCCTTTCCTTGGTTGAGCTGGTATCTGTGAGAGTGGTGAGGCATTGAAACGGGTTGACCAGGGAAGTTGTGGATGTCCAATCCCTGAAAGTATTCAAGGCCAGGTTGGATGGAGCTCTGAGCAACCTGGTCTAGTGAAAGTTACCCCTGCCCATGGCAGGGGGGTGGAACTAGATAATCTTTAATGTGCCTTCTAACTCAGGCTGTTCTATGATTCTCTGATCTGTCCAGGGGATGAAACCCTGGTTTCATGTTACTCCATCTGCAGCTCTGCCTGCAGATAGTGGCACATGTCTGCAGGCAGAGCTCATAAACAAAGAATCACCTGAAGTTAATTGTATTATTAACAGAGATGAATCAGATCTATACCAGGCTACTTTCTTATTTTGGCCTACTTTGTGTTATTTCTGAGCAGCAAAAAAAGCTGCTAAAGGAAAGATGAGAGGCTCTGATTTGGTGAAGTATGCTCTGAACTTGCTGAAATCCCTCCTGATTCTACAGCACATGGATGCTGGATGCAGAGAAGACTTTGTGACAGGCCAAGTCACTGTCCTCAACAGTCCTAATGCTTTTTACAGAGATGATCAACTTCATCACAGATCTGGGTGCTAGTGTGTTCCTACGTGATAGGTCTGTCTGTGTCTGTCCTAGCAGTTTATTTCTTATTACATTAGTGGCATAGCTCAGTGTAAATAAGCAAAACCTTAGTTTCCTGGGAAAAATGATGCTTACATAGCACTTATAGTTCTCAAAGAACTTCTGTTCGATCTCCACACTAATGTGGTTTCACAAGGAGACTGAGATTATTTTATTGCCCCAGGATGCCAGGAAATTTTCATTTGACTTCCTCAGATCTCTAGGATAAAAGTGGAACAGTAAAAAAAAAGAATTCCCTTTGCTGTCTTAGATTTCTGTTCTTCAGGAAAATATGTTATGTTTTCTAAGATCTGATATTCTGTAGTTTATTTTTAACTTAGCGACAGTATTATTTTACTTTTTTTTCCACAGAGGAATATCTTGCCCTCTGCTGCTTCCTGCTCCTGGCCTTTTTTATAGGCTTCTTTTTGTGTGTGGAGTGTAGATAATGCTTTTCACACTTCATTGATTTTATTCAGTGTGTGTTTCCTGTCTTTGTAGAAAACAAAAGATTCAATAACCCATAAAGTGCAGAAAATATAACTATCATTAATAGACTGCCAAAAAAGCAATACAAGACCATTTGTTTTCTAGTGTCATGTGAAAGGTTTGGTGTTGATGAAAAAGTTATGCCATAGGAAGCTGTTAGTCAGTAGGGGGTGATATAATTTGAGAAAGAGCCACGTGTTTTTGAACACCCAAAGCAAATGTACACCTCACATTTTAACCTAGTATGAATGTCAAGGACAAATCCTTCCAAAACTTTACTCTCCTATTCAAACTAGGTTCAAATGACATGGAAAGAACCAGGCACAGCTGATTGCAGCCTGGTTTGCCTCAGCATTACAGGAGCATTTATGACACTTGCTGCAAGAGTACCAGGCAGCAGGGAACTCTTTCTCCTGCCTCTTACTGCTCTTCCAATCCCAAAGGACTTTCCTGTCCACTCTCATACTAGTTTATGCAAGGGCAGCTTGCTAGGAAGTAGCACAAGCATCTCCAACAGAAGTGTGATGGAGGCAGGGTGGGTCACTGCTCACTGCCTCAGGCTATTTTTAGGTGACATTGTATTGCTAAGATCTATATGTTCAGAAGAAACACCATTAAAGCAGGGCATGTGTTTTAGAGACAGCTTGGGAGAAAAGAAGAAATACTGAAGGTTAAAAAAAAAAAACAGAACAAAAAAGCTTGAAGTTGAGTGATACAACTTTTTGATTCCTCACTGGTCACCACCATGCAAAATATCTAATCTCTTTCTATTGCTAAACAGCATTAAGACAAAGGTTATATTGTCTTAAGAATACTATTCCGTGTCAGCAGCTACTGGTATAAATCCACGCTTGTTCTATAATTGCTTAATCTGGGCAAAAACTGTATTTAGCTTGACAAATGGTTCAAGTTATTACTTGAATGGACAAGTTCTTACTTGTCAAGTCAAAGTCAGAAAGCTCCTGGATCTCTCTGTGCTCTTCTCCTAAGTATCATAATAGTTCATTGAAGTATTCATAGATGTCCAATCTCCCGTACTTTTGGAGGTGAATGCCTCCCAGTTGGCAGCAAGGAGAGGTCCATGGGCACTTTTTGACTGTCTGCTTGGGGTGTGAGAACCTGGCAAAGCAAGGTGGGTGGCTTTTCTTCTGTTGGGGCTGTGTGAGAGAGGTGATGGGTTGTGGTGTGGGGGGATGTTTCTGGCTAAGAGCTTCTGTTGGTCTCAGTTTTGCCCTTTGCTCCCACCCTTGATGTCAACTCAGTCCTGGACATCCTTGAATGACAACTCAATTGTGCTTAAATGCACTGGAGCAGACCAGGAGCCTGCTCTGTGTCTGTTCCCGTTGATTGAGAAATGCATATAAGAACTTTGGATGAGATTAACAGAAGTAGTCATAGCTTTCTTTATTTCCCTTCAAAGTTAAATCATTTGCCATTGGCCCCATCAGGTCTGGAGTTAGCTCAATCAGGAACATTTCTAACAGCCCTGCTCACACATTACAGACAAAAGCTTTCAACTTAATACAGCCAAAAAGGCTTACAGGTCACTTTCTTTTACAGAAACCAAATTTTTATTGACTTAAACATTCTCCTACAGCTACACTGTGCTCCTGTGTGGTCACCTACCTTGTGTCACAGCCCAGACCAGAACAAATGATGAATAGGAAGCTCAGAAGAGAAACATTCTATTCCCCACTATGTGCTGGAGTCCTTCCCACATCCCTTCTCGAGGCAGATGAAATCTCAGGGAGACAGACTTGTCTCCCTAGCTGCTTTCTACATCATCATGTTTTGTCACATTTCAAAGGTTGGTATTTGCTAATATAGTAATATACTGAGTCAACATCTGCATTTTTGCAAAGACACGCGAGACCAAGATCTTAGGTTGTAAGAAGGAAATAGAAAGGTACATCTGTGAGTCACCCACATTCTCTCCTGTTTGTTTTTTGTTTTGTTTAGATTTTATTATTTTATTACCTTTTTTATTGTCCCTTTTCTCAAAATGTCTGGTGGATTAATTACAGATAAAAACTGAACAGTAATAATAAAAATTCCGTCTGTGTTTTCACAAAACTTTCAAAGACTAAGTTGCACAAGAAATGAAAATCTTAAGCTTTACCTTCATAAGAGCACGATCCTAACATACCTAAAATTCATCTCAAGCACTAACTCTTTCAGATTTGATTCCTCTGCACGCCCCTCATTTGTGTACAGAAACGTCTGGATCATCTCCTGTCTCCATCCAGATTTAGTAGCAAAGTGCTGCTGTGGGACTTCTCAGTGTAACACCAAGCCTTCCTGCACATATTTTGTTCTATTGATTTCACTGAAATTCCATTATAAATTACTTTCATTCCTCTTTTTCTGAGATATGTTACCAGTGTATTTATTTGGTATTGCTAAAGGAATTACATACAAAAATCTTTGGCAGTAAGACTGATAGAACCTAATATATTACTTACCAAACTGTTTAAAGATAAAATTACTTCTCAAAGGACAAGACTTCTTCCAGGCAGCATCTTTTGCCCAGTGATTTCATTATCCAAACAGGTCTATGGCTTTGAAATGGAAATGGTTTCTTCTAAATAGTGGTATTAGGATTTCTACAAGCACCAGAAAATCTATTCCTCAATTCTTTATAAGGGAGTTGAGATCAGTAAGTTGCATTTCTTGAGTATGGTACAGGGTTTGCTTCTGTATTTTAGAGTTGTTTCTTTTACTTAGTGAAAAAAAATAAAACATTTCACTGTACAGATGAAAGAGTTATAAAGTGGATACAGTACAAAGTAGACAAAAATAGCTTAATATTGTAATCAATTATCTATTTTGACTACTAAATTACGTCGTTTTAAAGTGATAGACAAAAGGTATCTCCTGTGCCAGATAAACATCCATCAGAGGAGGCTAAAATCTTACTCAGGTTATGGTATTAACTATTACATTGCTTTCTGATGTTAAGGTTTGTTCAGATGTATGTTCTTTTCCTTCAAATCTTGTTGGACTTCTTATGCCGTTTTTACAAGACAGCCTTGACTCTGCACTAAACCATGCCACTAACACGTTACTTAATCTAACTGGCACATTGTAAAATTTTACACATGCGCTCATCCAGATAATTACACAATTAATTTTCACTTAGTACAGCCAAAACAGGGATAATGAAATTTCCACTGGTGTACTGTTACGTCCGGGGGTTAGAGGTCAGCTTCCTGTTTGGATAAGGGTGAGTTTAAAGAGGATTTCTGACAGTCTCCTTACTTCAACTGAGTCTAAAAACATTGCAATGGAATTTCAATTTACAGCTAAGTTCAATGGAAGGAGCAGATGTTGGAAGTGTGCCACTACCATTCTGGGAGCCTTTTCTATGCAGGTGTAGTCAAAAGTCAATGTCCTTCATCCCACTCTTTATATGAAGATAGAGTTTAGAGTTAAGCTGACACTTGATATTAACTTCTGCACTGAACTGTAGCTGCTCAGTGCTTTGCAGAACTATCCTCAGCCTGAACAGTCATGGAAACTTTTACCTGTTGCAATTTTGGCATTTTCTCACAGGTGACAAGTTAACAAGGGTGGGGTTCTTCCCCCTGAGGATGTGTGTTAGGAAAATCACCACGATATAACAGGATCAGAAAGAACTGGGACAAACTTCCACATCTTTGGCAGGCCCCTGCTTTGGCACCGACGTATATAGTTGCATGTAGTCACATAGAAGCCAACAATGCTTCAATATTTAAATGTAAATTTTGTGACCTCAAAATAGCAGTGTTTTTGATTGTTTCTCATCTAGGCTTGAACAAGACATTTAGTTCACACCCACATATGCATATTTGCTATCCCATATCTTTACTGTCACATATCTTTACTGTCCATAGATCCCTTCAGCAGATGTGCTCCTACCTGCAGAGCTTTACTTATTGATCCCTAACACATCAGACAGCTGACCTTACCTGGAAGTCATGCTGGGTAGGCAATGAATTTCCCAAACACCAACTCTGCCACATAAGCAACGGCCCAAGTTGGAATGGAATGCAACAGCAGGCTCAGTACTTGGATCAGCCAGTCCTTGATTTGCACTGATGCACAGGACTGACCTGATCTGCAAGAAGAGCAATGTTTTTTAAGTGGTACTGCAGCTCGGAGCCATAGGGACACAGCTTTCACTCTCCTCGGTTTCCCACAACACATTGGCAGAGGCAGGAGGCTGGTCAGAGATGGCTCTGGCCAGATCTGGGTAATTCACTCTGCCTCGATGCCAAACCCAGGCCAAGTCTTTCCATCTCAGAGACAAATGATGGTAATGCTGTAATTTTCACCAATGCTATCATTTCCATCAATGTCATGGATTACCAGATTAGGTCCTAAGGGCAGACCACACTGTCAGCTATCAACGAATATGTAATATGTCAGAGCACATCTCTTGTAAACAGCAGCGTCTTGTGATGTGTATTTCCATGGTGCTACTGGGCCTTGATCACAGGCTGGAGCTTCACAATCCTTGAATAACATGGAAGAAAATAATTACTTGCAGAAAATGCAGATGCTTACACATTTATAGATTTTGTACATTTCTTCTTTCTCTTTCTGTCCAGCTTCTTCAGTGGATTTTATACCCTGCAGTTCAGAAAGCAGTAGTACTTCTTATGGTAGGCCTTATTTCTTCATTCTCTCCTTTTCTTCTCTTTTAATCTCTCTCAGGTTTTGTGTGGTTTTTCTTTAAACTCATTTAGAAGTCCTGCTTTATTCAAAACTTCAAGTTTCATGCTGTTTTCCTCTATTTCAGTCTCTTTGATGCCTTAAACATACTTCACATGTTTTTAAGGCATCAAAGTGTCTTAAATTGTATGCTCTCCTTCCTCAAGTAGCTAAAGATGTAACTAATAAAATCTCTCCTCTGCAGACCACACCTTGTGTTATCATTGTCTAGAGACCAGCCTCAGACACCTGGAGCTACAGATGGATGCACTATATAACCCTGATCATCAGACATGTCTACACATTTATAAAGAAAGTGGAAACCCTCCAACACAGATATTTCAAAAGAAGAATAAAAATCCAGTTTTACTGATCCACTGGAAAAAAGACACCTGAATTGAGTTTACTAAAGATCCACAGTCTTCACATGTCCTTTTAACATGAAGGGTTACCCTGACAGCAAAGGCCATGTATATGTTTTCAAAAAGGAAGGAGATGCTATACTGCACTACAGACATTGCTGTTTGTTGCTACTCCTGTCTCAGAATGCAAAGCTCTAAGCGAAATCCATATCTATGACATTAATTGGGTGATCAAGAATATACCTATTCACCTCCAAACAAATGCAATCAATGCTTTCATTACTAAAGTTTGGTATTATTACCAAACTTGATGGTGTTGCTAACTTAGAAAATGTAAGTTGTATTTCTAAGCTAGCAATTGAACATATAAAATACACCACCAATGGAAAATGTGTGTGTTAAGAAAGAGTATAGAAATATTTGATTTTCATTTTCAAATTTGACCACCTTTGTGGGAAACATTTTTCAGGAAAAATGTTTTGCTTGTTGTGTTTGCTTGTTGTTTGTTAGTTGTGTTTGCTCTAATGCTTTTGTTCTAAAGTGTTTGTTCTAATGCTCCAGGCATTAGAAATGGTACCTTTTTTCAAGAAAACTGGTAATATCAAATTAAAATTATACAGCACAATTATCACTTTTTCTAATAGAAAGTAATAATATAGTAATGAACGGTACAGTGATAGTAGTAATGTGGTCATGAGTATAACGAGTAGTGATACAGTATATACACCCTTCCAATAGTCTACAGTTTCTTCCTTAATGGACAGTATCTTTCCTATTTTCATTATGCATTCATCAAAAAACACTTTCTGCAGCCATATATGATTTTCATAGCTGTCTGCAAAAACATTTGCATTGAATACCAGGTGTGAGCCCAAGGCCTTGCATTCGGTCAGTGAACCCACCAAGCTGCTGCAGTGCAACGATGAGCTGCCATCATCTCTCTGCAAGCAGGGATGCCCCTCGGTGGGAAGGCAGCAATGGGCAGCCCTGCCACACAGCTGGGGAGGAAGAAAAGGACAGAGGGCTGTCCTTTGCTCTCTCCACTTGAGATTATCCTACCTGACAACATAACTCACTTTGTGTGTTCCAAGAAATCCAGAAGTACCCTGGATGGAGCCAGGAAGCACACTTGGGATGAAGAGTGATCTAAACCACAAACTAGTCCCTGTTACACTATACTCCTCCCAGCCTACCCGTGCCCTTCAGAGTGAGAGGCTATCACAGCAGTTCTTGTGATTGGTTTATAAGCTTACTTTTAATGACATTACTGATTTTTTGAGTACTATCTAGAGTTAAGAGCTTTATTCTTAACATGTCTCTGAGCTATGATTTGCCAATAAAGAAACAGAACTTTTCCACCTCAGGATTTTATGGCTCTGGGACATTGATCATGGACTCATAGACTTTGATCAGCAGGTGAATTTAGCCACAAACCTGGGCTACATGCACAGGATACACAAGGTCAGGACAACTTATTTCCATAGTTAGCAGGTCTTTCCAAAAGCACATGTGCTATTGTTCTCTGAGTAACCTCAATCTCCTCAGAAAATTTCTCCTCAGAAATATTTTGGTTTACTCTGTAACATTTTTTTGCATCATTGCTCCTTTTGAGCTGGTGTGAAATAGGGATTCACTTCCATTTTAATTTATTCCTATAAAGCCTGCTCAGTCACCTTCCTTGCTTCTCAGGTTTCTCTTCTAAAAAACTGGCTGTGTATTGCTGTGACCATCTTCTGCCACAAACCTTGTTTCAGTGGATGCTTAGTATAGGAGTCCGAAATCCACCCACACAGTTTCAAGCACTCAGTCAGTGGAGAAAGATAGGCTGGGCACAGAGTGAATTGTTTCTTCTTATGATGACTGATTAAAATAAGGAAACAATTGTCCTTTGTAGTTTTCTATCAGTTAAACTGAGACCTCAAAATAGTACATCCCACTAGCAGCCTAAACTTAGAGGGCTGATTCCCAGGGAGGTATATCCCACTGTTATTCATCCATCTTTTTTTACCTTATCTTCTCAGCTTTACTGGTTTCTTGCTATGGTCCCAGTGAGTAGGCTTCTTAAAAGCCCCTACAGGGATATTGTCTCCATTTCCACTTCAGCAAATGATCTTTTGTTTAAGGCTGCTACACCTCACACATAGATTAAAAGGCAAAATGGACTGCAGCTTTCCTGCCATTCATGTAGTAGGTAGTCTGTCCTTTTAAGGATTTATTTAACATTTCTCGCTTTCATTATAGGGAGTTCCTATGCACAGCTGCAGCTTAATGGTATCTGTAACAAATTGCTATCTATTTTAACAGGTGCTCCTCCTGTTGCTCTGCTCCTTCAGAATTCATTCCTTTTCTTTCTCAGGCATTTAGGAGATGTGCTGATGAATCTTTTGCCAGGCAGACTACTTAGTGGGGACAAATTGTGTGATCACAATAAAGAGTAGTTACACAGTCATTGAGACTACTTCACTGGCAATAGATTGTCTATGATTGTATCTTTATTTTTGGCTACAAACACATCTTTCTTATTTTTATAACTTCCCTAGATTTTAAGTCTGTTATTTCTGGCATTCTGATGTCTCTTTGTTTCTCTATAACTTTACCTTTTATTTTCTGTTTCTTTTTTTTTTTTCCAGTGTTTTTTGATGATTGGTTTTTTTTGTTGTTGTAGTTGTTTATTCGTTTTTTTGGAGGTTTTGGGGGGAGGGAATTCTCTCTCTTCTCTCTTCTCCTCTCTTCTCTCTTCTCTCTTCTTCTGTCCTCTTCCCTTTAGTCTGGCAGTTTTGGAACAGGTCTATGTGTTAAATTCTCTGAAGTTTCACTAGTTGCATCAGTGTTTTCTACTTTGTTTCCCTTCTGAAGCCTAGAATAAACTTTGACTTTATTTTTGGTATTTTAAAGAAACCTACAAGGTAATAAAACTCACATTCTCCATTTATGGCCATTCATGGATTACTTCATGGCATTTAGCCAGTGGCCTTCATGAAAGGGTATAAGAAAGCTCCTTCCATGACGAGAGCTGTCAGTGTGGCTTTCTTTGCAAGACCATCTTGTGCTTTTCTGGAGCTTGATAGATGGATGTGGAGAATGAATTGCCACATCCAAATGGATGTGGAGAATGGAGAAGGCTGGATGTTGTAGCAAAAAGTGGGAGAGAAAATGTCACCCCAGATGTCTACAAAAATCTCAGCTGCCAGTGCAGAATGGCAATTGTCTCTGCAACATAAAGAAAAAAATGCGGAGGAAAAATTGCTGCCATTCCCTTTGCACAACCCAGCCCACTTATGTTCTCAATATTTCAAATGTTTAAAATGCACTGTGTAAATTTTATGGTGCTTTCTGACACAAAAGTCTCAGGAACGGCCACGACATATTTTTGGTGTTGTGGTGGTTTGCCTCCCTCTCTTTTTTTTAAAATAAATTTCTCTCAGGAGACTAATGTGAGATGTTTCTGTCCTCTGAATAAAACAAAATCTCCACTAAGCACACCTGAACATCAGCCACAACTTTGTTTATATCCTGACAGCTGGCTACTGCTTGGTGTTTTTCAGGAGTTTTGGCTAACTGAAGCACTGACATTCCTGCTGGTTGTCCCATTGGAGAGATGCTATGATCGGTAACAGATATTTTCCTAGTTACCGTGGAGAACAAGCTGCTGGATTGCACACCTACATTGCATGGGCCTGTCAGTAGTTGGGACCTCTCAGAAGGGATGGTGAACATGCAACAAGCAGTTTGATGACATGTCTGTGGGTATCCTTGGCATTCCCACGTCCCTGGGTCCATTCTGTCATGTCTGATTTCTGGGAAGCACAGAGCTGCTGTGTCTGATGCCCAGAAAAGCCAGGCAGGCTGGCCACATGGAATATAGATGAACAAATAGCAAACATCACCCATTTTCTCATGATGGGAACCAATTATTTGCCAAAACCGTCTGTGCAACTAACAAGCATTCTCTGTAACTCTCCCTCCCAGTGCTGCAAATGACTGGACGAGGGCGCTGGGGCGAAGAGGAAGTTCCAGGAAGGCATGTTGTTTTCTCATGACTCTTATCATGTTCCATAGACTTTTCTTTTGGGCAGCATTAGAGGCAAATTGCTGGCTCAGAAGGACCTCTGGTTCAATGTGGTACAGTTAACTGATGTTCTCAAGAGAACAGCACAGATAATATCCCCCTGTGGTGAGCATTCTGCTTCTGATATATATCAACATATTTTTATGCTACTTTTGGGCATAAGCTTTCCATCTAAAACAGTATCAAATCTAAAAATGGGTTTACTTTGAACAGACATCTGCAACTCTTCTCTTGCTGTAGAGATAGGGCATTGGGGAAAAAAAGTTCAACTATTTTCTTAGTGTTCTTTCTTGAAAGACAGAATTTTTTTCTGAACCATAATTTGGTTTTCATATCAAAACTTGATCAGTCACTGTTTGTCATAAGAATGTGGAATACTTTGACTCTAAATTAACACCTTTAGCTTTACTTAGTGAGAAAAACTGCTCATTACTCACAAGTAATTTACTAACAATATTATTATATGAACAGAAAAAAATTTAATGTAATATGGCATTTATGACTTCCACATAACATCATTTGCTAAAGTAAGAAAACAACAAAAATACCCATTTTATTCACAAAAATCCTTAAACTAATAAGCATGTTCCTAATATTGAAATCAAGTCAGAGATCCTATTGACTTTCATTATGTATAATTTATGACACTTGGATGTAGTTTAATAAGGTCATAAAAATGCCAGTTGTGGTATCTCATAATACTTTTTATAAACTGGTTTTACAGTCTCCCCTTTGTTCCAAAGTTCAAAGTGACAATTGAAATGCACAGGTTGCCCAGGGGTTCAGACTTTTTGCTAGAAATACTGACTGGTGAATACCTTAATTTCTAATATATCTATATATTTTTTCCAAATCTTGGTAATTGTGGGGAACATTCCTTTCCTCCAGATGTGCCAAGGCTGATAGTTTTCAGTTTAAAGGAAAATATCAATAATTTAGTAAAAGGAAAACATTTTATTGCTATATACTTTTTTCCCTTCTTTATTTTTTTTCCTTTTTTTTTCCTTTTTATATATGAAATGAAAACTGTGCAACATTTATTCCTAAGCAGGTCAAATTCAAACAATACTTCTAAGTGCTGTTACAATAGTGGCATTATATTGTCCCTTGTCAGCTTTCAATTACTTCATCCACCTAGCTGATCACTGACTTATTTCCTGGCTTAGGTAAATAGGACTTTTGGTGCACTTCCCTTAAGTCATTTCAGAGAAGATAAATTAAATAATGATTGCAATTTAATATTGTGATAGTGCTAAAATATTTCCTTCAAGCTTCAAGTTTGGCCACAAGTTTCCAATAATATACTTTTTTTCACTTGCTAGTTCAAACCTGAGGTTTTATTAAATTCTACAGCTGCAGTCAGTATTTATGTTTTCATCTAGCAAATTGGACATTTTAAATAATAAAGAGCATGAAGTTATATATATAAACAGATAACACTTGCAAGTCATTTAAGGTGGAAACTTTATTTAAAATTAATAAAATTCCACACAATATGGCACAGAGGTCCAAATTCTTACCTCATTATACTGAAGTAAATCTGGGGAAAATCCATCGACTTCATTGAGGTTATTCCAGGATCATAGCCAAATACTCAAAACCTCTGCTGGGTATATATTCTTAAGGGATATGGAACCCTGTGGGCACAGGGCCTTCAGTGTGCAGAGGTTGGTTCATCTAAGGAAGGATGTCCTGTTGCTTTCAAAAAAAGGGTTAAACTTTCTCGACACATTGGGAATTGAAACATAGAGGAGGCTTTGCAGTGAAGATCTTGGTTTCATGCCTGATCTTCTTCAGGGGAAACTGAGGGCTGAAGAGGAGGTACCAGCCTGAAGTACAGCTTTAGAGGTGGGTGCTGAAACAGTCCTCTTCCCTGCAGATAGATACATTTCTTGTTTCACTTCACCTGCATGTTCTCTTCAGGAGAGCAAACTAATAAGCAATAAAGTATATAATGTGTGCCATTTGCAGATAAATGAGGTGTGGAGTTCTCATTTTTCACTTTGCAGTTGTTAATATCCTCTGCTATTTATACTGTTTCTGACCATGCGTACCCTCAAGCACATCCCTGCTGCTTCGGAGTAGGGGAGTTCTACATATCGTGTCTCCAGGTAAAGAAGCTGCTCAAGGGACAAGAATGGACCCATGTTGAGAAATTCCTCTTACTTTTCTTCCAAAGACTTCAAAATATCGTCTTTTCTGTGATGATAAATGTGTTTACTTGTTCTGAGCTTGTGTGTGGTAGCTTGTATGCTGGGTTCATCTTAGATGTTAGCTATAGTTTTCCAAGAGGGGAATTTCCAAATAGAGATTTCAACCCCCCACACTGAAGAAACACTTTAGCATAAATATGTTGGATTCACTAGTTTGGGCAGAGAAAAAAATTTTGCAGATGANAATAAATAAATAAATAAATGGAAATAATAATAAAAAAATCTTATCCTGGGAAAATAACACCAAAATCTTAAAGCTGACCTGATCTCTCCCCTTCCCACTGTCCTGCAGGAAATTCTGGCTTTATGTTTATTTTCCTTTCTTTAAGATACTAACTTTAAAAACAAAAGCTAAAGGAATCTCAGTTGTAGCCAAGCTCAAGTCGCAGAGAAAAAATTTAACAATACATAATGCAAAGGATTGCAGCAGATTTGCAAGTAGGAGGCTAAAATAAGACAGNTCTGAGAGAGACAAATTATTACTGGTCCTGTTCCTTATAGGAATTTGTAGGGTGATGTTTAAGGACAAAACGTCATCCTGCTGTGCTGACACTATGAAAGCTCAGCAATAGGCTCTCCCCACTCTCAGGAGCCTGCAGTATTCATANTGGATACAGACCTTCTACTCATGCTACTGTAGGCATAGAAATATAAACTAATATTTAAATGTGTTGGATCAAGCTCACCTCTACAATAATTATATCCCAAGTGTCTAATAGTGGAGCAAATCCTGGAGATATNAGACTAGTCTGAGATGAGTGAGGAAAGGGTAATATTAGTGACAGGACAGCAGCAGCTGCTTGCTGGCAGATTGAGCAAGGAAAGAGAGCAGCTTATAATTCTTCCATTTTCAGACATTTTTTTCCTATGAAGGTGTCTCTGCTGCAATCATACCAGTGAGCACAGGGAGATTCACTCTAGAGCTGGTTTGACAATTTGAATCTGCTTATTCTGAAAACCACAAGATCTTCCAATTTTGTCCGTGGGCCTGTAGGTGATTTTAGAAATG
>WEIV01007316.1:3684-58950 GCA_013390005.1 Calyptomena viridis | reverse complement strand
CAGGAAAAAAAGGCCACTATGACAAACACCACCTCCTCTTCCTTGCATCTCCCTCCTTTGTGGCCAGAGTGTTGAGCTCTCAGACCATCCAGGCACAGATATTTTAGACTGACACAATGGTGACAGTGTTGGAGATGACAAGGCCTTCAGATGGCAGCTAGTAGGTCCCCAGATTCCCAGGACATGCAATGTTCTTCTGAAGACCTGGTCCTTGATGGCTTGTAACCTGTCTCTTCCGGCTGGTAACTGCAATACAAGCTTTTGCACATCATGGCAAGAAGTTGTTACTTTCACCGAGGGAAAGTAAGAAGGTTAGAAGGTAAGAATGTAAGAGGTGCAAACCCATCACATTATGCCTAACATCTTTAGCTCTTCTGCAAGTTACCGGTCCACAGATGAAAAGGAAGTGACTTATACCAGGTTCCTAAAAGCCTAAACGGAAGGCAGATTTTATCAAGATCTGTGGCAGACTGTCCCTAAAGCTGATCAGGCTATACCTCAAAGGCTGAAGATCACATCAGAGTCTCAAGATCCCTATGCCAGCTACTTGTGGGTGGAATTCATCTGCACCACTGCGGCACTCAACACGGCACTCAACACAGATTCTCCTTGATGATGCTCAGAAAAGTTGCTTATGGTGTTTGAAAATGTTTCCAAAGGAAGTCGCGAATGTGCTCAGAAGGTGCTACATCCAGAGATGCTAAGTACCCAAGCCCCCTCCTGACACTAGTGGAGCAGAGGGCTGTGTACCTCTAAAAGCAGGTCTTTTCTTTGGGTAGTTTGGCTAAAGATGGAGACAACAGAGATGATCACCTGTGTTTGAAAACCATTAAATTATTAAAAGCAAATATAGAAAATGTTTAGAAAAGGAATTGTTCCAGACCTGTATTTCTGACTACTTGATATGAAAATACGTAAATGAAAAAGTATATATGCTAGTGGAAATCTATGAGTGAAAACGTACAATGGCTCCATGTGTTCATTTTTAAATGTAGCTAAAATTAGTGTTTTCTGGCAGCTAAGGTTGGCCCTGAACTCTCACACCTAAGAAATGCTTAGTTCACATTTTAAAACAGGGATTTTAATACTCTGTGGTACCATTCTTATATTTTTACTCATATATAATAACTTTCTCTGCTGTTGAACATTTTATCAGAGACATTACACTGTGCAACAGCTTAAACATCTCTGTAGTTAACAAGGTTTCTGTTTTAATATGCCCTGTTTTAAGAATACAAAACATTCAGCATCTCCTTTTTCTATCCTTTTTGCAAGCTACCAGCCCCCAAAATCTTAGAAGAGTTTTTATGTAATGTGGTTTGGGAAAAACTAATGTGAAGGAGGTTGGAGGCCACCGGGAAACACTAATAGTTCTCTTCAGTTGTGTTTTCTTTTAACTGTTAGAGTCTAATGAGAGCACTGCTGTGAAATTTTGGATACAGTTTTGACAGGGCTATGCTGATCCATCAATGAGGCCTCCTTGCTGAAATGAACACCTCCAGTAAGCTTTTAATGGCTTTTGTAAACAAACAGAATAATTCCCACTAACTGCAGAAATGAGTTCCATATTTATTTATTTTACTTCACAGCTCCTATTAAGTTGATTTAATAAAATTCAGCACATACTGTTTTTTCAAAACAAACCTTAAATAAACTGGATCTGGGTACTGAACTCTGCATGGTGCTGCCAGTATTAATGGGTTCAAAAGAGGCCATAATGCTCCAACAGTCCCTGCGTGGTGACACTGAGGCTTACACTCCATGAGAAAATAAAGATGGTTTTAAGGTGCCTAATACCTGACTGAAATACCGCAATCACATAGCAGCCAGTGGGGGAGCTGAGTAGCTGATGGCTCAAGACATTTGGCTCATGTAGGTATCCTGCAACCCCACAGCTCTGTGTTTGGACCTTCCTCAGCTGACCTCTAGGACTCTATCCCTTCTTACTCCCTGTTTTAGCGCCTCTAGGTCACAGTTAGGGACACACAGGCCCCTTATCAGCCTCAGCCTTGTGTTTTCTTACAAACAGAACGTGTGATAAACTCGTTTGTGTCTTAAATCAGGTTATGAGCATAATTTCTGAGAGCAGTAGATATTCTCAAGGGGAGCCCATGACCCCCCTCATTCCTCAAAATCCCTTTCAAGGGAGAGAAGAAATGTGAAGATGGTGACTCAACTATTGAATGAAAGATGAAGACAAAGGGAACAATCCTGTGAATTTCAGGTACTCTGAGAAGAGATTCAAGATACAGAAATAGAGCTGGTGCCAGTAACCCAAGGAAAGCTCTTTGCTGGGTAGGCTTCTTGCTGCTCTGGACTTTATACTTGTTTGTTTGTTTGTTTCCTTCTTTCTTTCTTTTTTCTTGTCATGATGACAAATCTGAACCCTTCTTTGTGGGGACTTGCCAGATGGCTGTAGGAGAAGTTAAGGAACAAACTGACAAAACGCTCAACCAGAAATCATTGAGGCTGAGCCATATTTAAATGAAGTCAGACATAAAATAGCTGAATTACTAAGCGTGCAGTGTAATCTCTTGCTTAAAATTGTACTGGTCCTTGAAGATTGAAATGGGGCATATGTGATGTTGACTTCTAAGAGGCTTTTGTGAGATATTGAAGAATTATGGACCAAGACGCATCATGCCCACACCAGGCAACCTGAGACAAAGTAGAACAAAAGGCAGAGTTAGAGGACACCTTGAAACATAAGATTTCCTGGGGAAGAGTTAATAGTTTTATATAGGGAACTTCTGCCTGAAAAGCCAGTTAGAGCCTTCTGAAAGTGTCAGCAAGCATATGATGATTTGCCTGATAAATGTGTATTTTCGAAAGGTTTTCAGCAAAATCCCTCATTTGGATTTTTAGGGGCAATAGAGTGCTATGGTGTAAAAGCAAGGCTATTTATTCGCTGCCTAACAGGTTACAAGGTAGGAAGAGAAAGGTAAGATCAAATGTTCAGTTCTTACAATAGAGAGAGATTATCAAGGCTTTTTCTCGAGGGTATGTGCTAGGAGGTTAGCTGTTAAACATATTAACAAGCAAACTGGAAACAAGTTGGCAAATGATAATGCAGTCTGAAGTTTGTAAATTATTCTTAGTAGCAAGGACTCTACACATCTATCTTATATCCCTGCTCTATATAGATTATTGAGTTATATTATTTCATTCCTCATCTTACCTCTTCACATTTTTCTGAGAGCAACTAATATATTGTCCCACAGCATGATGGGGAGTGATTGTGGACCATGCATAAAACTACTTCCCACGTGATACCTCAGTTCTTATGGGCCAGTGGATGTCTTAGACTGTGGGTGAGGAGGCTGGCCATGGGTCTGGTTGAGGTTTTGATACTCATTGCTCAGTTGTTTTGTCCCTCTTTCCCTTACAAACACCATATATGACACAGAAAATAAGAAGGATATCAGTTAGAAAAGCAGCAGTCCAATTTTTTCTTAACCTTCTAGATGCCCATCACCTTTGCAGAGGAGGACACCTGTTGAATGACTTTTCTGGCTGATAGGAAAACTACAGAGCAAAGAAAGTCATTAGAGACCAGCTCTCACATGACTACAGCAACTGTCTTTCCACCATGCACTGGATAGTGGTCTTTCTCACTAACCATTGCCTGGGTTTCTGTGAACTTTTCCTTTTCTCTTCCTGTTCTTCATTGCACATTGTAAAGCACAATCTTCCGTAGCCTGAACTTGTTTCTCTTTTACCTTTCTAAGAGACAATATCTAGTAAAACATTCAGTCATATTTATGCCTTAAAGACTTACTGAAAGCCTATTGGACTGTACATGACATGTATTGACTGGGAAACAATGCTGTCTGCACGTTGAAGCCATTTACATGGTCAGTACGATGCCATAGTACTCTGTTAGTTCAGATACTTTAAGGTAATAAACCTTCAGTGTCACAGTGTGAGCCAAACTTCTGCCTCAGGAAGAGCTTAGGAGAATAAAGACATTAAGCTTAGGGCTAAATGAGAAGGTGGGAACAAAGGTTTATGAAGAGCTCTCACACATAACCTATACACTATGAGAAGAGGCTTTTAAAGGTAAGATCTTATTGATGCTGGCACATTTAGATTGCTATACCAGATAAGAAGTGAAATATTCATGTCTCCAGCTGACACTGTGATGCTGAAAAACTCCTGTGGAATGGGCAGAAAATAATTTTTTTGGCTTAACTCAGCAAGGTCTGACTTATGGCCAATGGGATGAGCCTATCTGACGCACAGTCTTTTCCCTGAAGTACTGAACAACTACTTGGACAGTGCGTTCAACCCATGCAGCTGAATGCCTCCTCTTGCCCATAAGGAGATGGTGGTGGTCAGGAGCAAAGCCAACATAATTTCTGCCTGAGTTGCAGGGAGAAGAGTGGGAAACACATCTCGAGCCACCAGGCCCAAATACTGACCTATCCAACTGGTAACATGGTGTTCTAGCATCATGGCCGTGTGACTAGGCCAAAGAGAGGTAACCTGTAGCAATATGCTGTGTTTCTCTCAGGAAACTCTGCAAATTATTGCAGAAGTGTCTTCATGGTGCTGGTGAGATCATCTGGATTTTAACATTGGTGTTACCCATACACAAGGAGACAAATGAGCTCTTGTTGATGAAGAACAAAGGCAGAGCTATAACATGTTTTTTCTCACTTCTTCCACTGCATATTTTAGTCATATTTAGGCAAGCTCCTTAATTTCTCTCACTGTAAAATAAGACTAATAATGCCAGGCTGCCTCCAAGTTAAAAAAATCTGGTATTAACTGGTGAAAACCACTTTATAAAAATGCTATGGAGAGGCAAGCCAGGAATAACAGCTGACTGTGGTTCAACATCTACAAATGTCCCCTCATTTGTGTGTATTGAGGATCTGAAAGACTGGTGGGAGCTGACCATGAGGATCACTAGCTTATCATAGGGCCAGCGCCAGCTTCAAGGAGAAGGTGTCAAACAGGGTGCAGTGGCCACCTAGGAGTTCAGGACAACCATGAAGCTTTTCCAATTGAATTTCAAAAGGCAATTCTCATCCTGCTTACTTTAGGTTTATGTAGGGTTCATTTATATACTCCTGTCCTTGCTGAGAGCACCCTGTGACTCTGATTTTCTGACCCATTCCAGAAAAACCCTCCTCTTCCTCTCCAAAAAGACATTGAAGCCCTTCCTCAAAACTGAGCAGGGTTCGAAGCGCTTTCCTGAGCTGGGACGGTCTTCCAGCTGAAGCAGATTCATGAATTGTGGCCAGGATGCTGCCTTTCTCAAGGGTGATGGTCACAAAGAAGCATTTCAGGGCTTGAAGGGAAGATTTACAATCGCAGTTCTGAGAAGGGAGCACAGGCAGTTCACTGCAGGCTCCACAAAAAAAGTCAGCTCCACTTGTGTTTAAACTGGACCACTCAAAATGAAGGCATTGTGCACACCGCCAGTAAACAAAGAAAGATATCTGGAAGTGATAAAGCTCGGATTGATAAAAACTTCCCTTCTTCTAGACGGAGGCCACACATACTCTAAATAAAATGTGCCACTTAGGAGATGATTTGTGTTGATAAACCTCGAGTGCATTGTTTTTCCAAATGTTCTCTCCCAGTTGGGAATTTCACACTTGGGCAGGTTCCAGCCGAGGCCTCATGAAGTGCCAGCCTCCTTCCCTGACCTGACCTGCTGTTGTTTATACTGCTGTTTACACATTTCTAAACAACCTATGCAAACGGTCTCTAATTACTTTCGCTCATGGCAGCAGGGGCAGTGATGTAGAGGTTCAGGCAGGCTCTGAAGCACTGCCAATGTTGTGCTGTTTGTTGACACAGAGCTTTCCCCACTGCAGCAGCGGATCAGAGGGAGAGTTATGTGATGGGTAATCGTAGCTGGGGACACAGCTCCACAAGGCTGGGATCATACTGTAAACAGCCAAAGGAATAAATAACCTGGGTAAGAATCAGTTTTCGAGAGACTTGCTCCAACCACGAGACATGCCTTGATCTGTTATAGTGCTTGGGTTTGGAGCCACACATGTGCATCTCCATGGAATCAGAGCTGTTTTGACAGGAACTTACCTTGGATGCAATCTGGATGCAGTGCTACCTCTCCCTCCCATTTGAGCCCAGAGCTCAGTAGAGTTAAACAGCAGTACACTTTATATTGTGATACCGCTCTATGTTATTCATGTTTATGAATGCAAGGGTATACTCTTGCTAAGCATGTGATTGGGAAGAATCCCCATGGTCTTTATGCCCTAAACATATTTGACTTTAACAGACAACTCATTCAGTTGCTCTGAAGAGCAGGCACAAAGTCTCTAGATCGAGTATTTTTCCTGGTTTATTGAAAAATAAATTTTTTGAGACCAAATGGTTTAAGTAGTACCTTGGAAAGCTATGTAAACTTGATATAAATTATGAGGGTGTTGCCCTCTCTGATTTACTTTGTTTGAAAACCTTGAGGGCCTCCAGCCTGCCTGGACTTAAAAATACTAGCATTTGTTTCCAGTAAAGCCATATTTTTAAAGCTTGGACAGGGTGCGGGAGTGCTGATTTCCCTTGATTAGCCACAGATATTCCCCCCCAAAAATAAAATTCCTGAAACAGTTTTTTTCATGGTTTTCATTGAAGAAAAGCCCACCTCATTTCTTCCTTCCTGCTCCATTCCCTAATGTCCTCAATAACAATACTGCAACACAGAATTGTGAATCTGAAAGTTTGTGAAGGGATGTATATCTCAAAGGGTGGCCAAAACACCAAAGGCTTGTATAGCTTGTAGCTAACATTTAGACCACTCAGGCCTGTAAGCTAGGTAGCCAACTCCGCACATGAAATCCCTTCCTTATTAACAGTATTTCACACAGTGGTTGGTGAAATTGGTTGCATTGGATTTGTATTTATTTACTAACAAGCTTGAGACTACAAAAGCAAACAAAGGATGGTCACAAAAGTGTTTGCAGTATATGAAACTACATAATTTAATGGCAACAAACAAAAAATGCAGCCAGAAAGTTGCCCACTTCAGGAAAGCCAATGCATTTTCATAAGTTTTAGGAGAAACACCATACATGGCCTGTTCTGTGTTCCAGACACCGCTATACATGTATCAAAGAAATAACAAGTCTAATAGTCTGGGATAGCCAGCAGTATAGCACTTACTTGGGCTATGCTTGGGGAGGAGAGTCAGGAGGTCAACCCAGACTACTTATCCCAGACCCTGAGCCAAGCTGTCTATCCCTGGACACGTTCATCTTAGCATTAGATAATGTGTGCAATGTGTTTTAAAGAAAGCACAATATATAAGCTGTTTATTAAGCAAATTGTATGCAGAGCAAGGCCAGTATGTTCATCGTTACCAAGGCACAGACCTACACACATGCTACAAATGTGGCAGCATCCCTGCAGTTACGACAGTGCAAATGAAAAAGAACTGAACTCTGGTAAACTGGGGATGCCAGCACAGGTGCTGTGTTAATAACGATTGCAAGGACACTTGAAAAAAGAGAATATGCTTGGTCTTCAGACCCCACACAGGATAAGCACACCTGAGAGCTAGGAAAGAGGGCTTCTGTGGTCTGGATTTGTTCCTCCCCTTCTGAGCAGAGCTTTTCTCTGAAGAGGAACTGGGACACAGGCATGAGTATCCCATGATGATGTATTTGTTTCCCTTTCAGAGGGTGCTCATAGCCTGCCTGTGAGCCCTTGCTATGCCAAGGGGATGTCTCTTTCCTCCCAGAAGCGCCCACAGGCACCCCTCCACCTGCCAAACAGCTGTCCTTGACAAGCTTGAATTCATCATCTGGTCATTTCCTCTCCCTGGTTTTGATCCATCTCCCCTTCCCAGTGTGCAGGCTTCCCGCAGCAGCCGTCTGACCTCTCCCACCATGGGAAGGTGTTATCAACCCTGTGAGGAGTGGGCTTGCCAGGATATGGGGCTCATCCCACTGATTTGAGGAGGCAGATCTATCTTAACACTTATCTCCCTCTTAAAGCCTCCTCCCTCTCTGACAGTTATTTCTAGGCCTGTACTTCATACTCATCACCAGCACCAGGAGTGAACCTTTCCACAGACAGATAAGAGGCACCAAATTAAAGAGCATAAATGGATGTCTTTTCATATTTAAAGAGCCAGTAGCAATTTGTACATCCCAGGCATACCAGAGATGGTAAAATCTAATCACTTTCCATGCTTTAAATGCTGTGTAAACATGAGGTAATTGTTCTTATATGTGAAAAATTATGTGTCTCATGTCAAGAATGTATCAAGACTGAATTTTTAGCATTGTGAAATATTATTGCGCTCAGCCCCTGCTCAGCAAATCTTTCCAGACTCAAATAAGTCACTAAAGCAAATAAGTATGTTCTTATTTATGAGACTGAGAGTTTATCTTGATTAGATATAAAGGATGTAAATAATGGCTTTCTTGTAGACAACTTCTAACATGAAAGAAATAAACTATATATCTATCTGTTTTCAGTGTATCTAAAATACATTCATCCATCACTGCAAAACACTTAATGCTCTTGATAAATGAAATGCATGCAGTTAACTTCATCAATTTGGCCCCTAAAAACTAAAAATCCATCTTTTCTGCTTTTTTGAGAAAGGAAATAACAGCAAAATCCACCATTAGTTGCAAAGTATAATCTGTTAAAATCAAAGTTAACCATTTACTGAATGGTTTTTCAAACCACTGTTTCAACATTTTGCATGTCTGCAAGTATTTCTTCAGCAATTATTAAGATGAAGTAATAGGAAAAGAGAGTTTTAGTATTTCATCAGTGCTAAGGGAATAACTAATAACACTACACCCAGCCCCCAGCCATGATAGAAGGCTGTTGGGTTTCCCCACCTTAACAACCTTCAGGGACCAGATGTCTAGCAAAAGACCCCAAAAGTAACAATAGTAAGGACAAGGGAGAAGAGCTTGAGCACACAGTTCTTTCACTGGGGTACATTTAGCTCTGACTTGTTTCATCATGCAGCCTTTTTGATGAAAATTTCCAGCCATGGATGTTGAGATAACATCAACTCTAAGTCACACAGACAAAAATTAGCCCTCAAGATAAACTGTCTTATGATTAGAAACGTGTGAAAAGAAACCAACACATTCACAGTCTTCAGTTCATCATTGGTTGTGTGGTCTTTACACTCCTTCACCAGGGAAGTGAAGGCTCATGTGCAGTCCAGGTAAATGCAACAAAGCTGTCTTTCCTCTATACTGTAATCTTGTTCGTTCTTTCTAAGCATTTTTCTCTCCCCCTGGCATCAGCAAGAGATTCTCTGACAGATTTATTGTCAGGTATGATCATCTGTGAAAGATTTCATTGTCCCCAGTGTAAGGGACAGATATAAAAAAATAAATAAAATACTGCTGGAATTATTCTTGGAAAGGCTACCAACTTCCATCTGCAGTGCAACAAGACCTTATCTCTTCAGTACCAGACTATCTGCAACTTCTGGTATGTAGTAATCCATTACCTACAATATTACATATTTATTTTCCACAATATAGACCACAGCTTTGAATTTGGCAGTTCCTTCATCAAGACTTTCTTCAGCAAGTTCATAGCTCCCGGCTGACAAAAGTCTTTCTGAGAGCCATCCGTTGTTTACATCAGGGATACAGCAGAACCCCAAACAAATAGTTCCAGTGTTTAATGAACATCACTGTGAAATGTCGCATGTTACCGCAGATCAAAATGTGTCTTGTCAGGGTTGCCAGCTAGTAGAACCTGGTAAGCTTTTACACAGCTGAAGAAAAAATTCCCCATTATCATAAATCCTCCATGCAGAGGAAAAAGAGTTAAGCCTCCTTGTAGTTTTCTCTTTTTTAAAATAAGGCTCTTGAGTTTACCTAGACTCTCTCAGAGAACATATTTTTCCAGATTCCCTCTTTTTGCTTCTGTGAGCTCTATGAATTTTATCAAAATCTTCTTATAAAACTGAATATTTTGATCTGAAGTCATATAAGCAGGTTTACTAGCAGTCCAGGTGTCATTTTAAGAACATGATTGTAGAGGACCACAGCATTGTCTCTCTCTCTCTCATATAAACATGGAAGATGTGAACAATTCATGTTTCAGAAATTCACAATTCAGAAATTCACAATTCAGAAATTCAGCCTTGCAGCATAGCCAGATGTTACAGTAAGTGAATGTAAAAAATTAATTTCCTCTTGTGGCATTTCCAAGCCCTTATGTGGCCAGAAGGAATTTTCCCCCTCTCATTTCCTCTTCTTCCCTACTTTTCTGCCTCTGTGCTGAAAGGCTTCAGCCCTCCAGCTTCATGAATCTTCTGAAAACTGAAGGAAAATGTATTGGGTCTTAAAACACTATCTCAGAGGCACAGGCTCCTGCAGGCACCTCATGGAGGTCTCTCAGCCTCTCTGTGGGACTGCTCAAGAGCTTCAGCCCCTCACAGTAATCCACCATTCAAAACTGTCATCTGTGCTGTCTGTGACTCATCCTGCGACAGAAGCAAGGGAGAACAAGTAACCTGAACTTCTGAGAAGTTAGAACTGATCCTTCTGTTTGTTCCCCCTTTATGGATACAAAATACTTTCAAATACAGGTTTTGGTCTGCATTTTGAGCTTTAGTAGTCTCAAATCCAATATCTGTTTATTTTTTAATTAATAGTAGATATAGAACTAACTGTTTAATTCTGTCTGAGTTGTACTTGGCATATAAGAAACATGTTACCTTTGGCCTGAACCATTTTTAAGAAATATGGAGGGTGAATAGAGGAGCCACAGGACTTATTTTTGTGTGTAGTGTTTAAGATATATAAATTGGGTGGAGCTTAAATCCCTGAGCTTTTGGAGATTATGCTCAGGAAACCATATTTTATGTGGTCATAAATAAAGCAAGAAAAATATCAACTTAACTGCGACATGTACCTTTATGTGGGTATATTATGGAATTCTAATTAAAATGAATGCAGTAATAAACCAGTCCACCCTTAACAGCAAAGCAAAGCAACACTACTCCCCCTTTTCTGCTGCCTTAATGGCATTCTGAATCCCACAAATAAAACTGGCGAGAATATACATCCTGTTCTTACACTGTTAAAAACTCTAGTTGTGGATTATTGCAGTTTCTTATTGTTTCAGGACTCTTTCCAAATTACACTTTAACACACCAAATACCAGGTAGTTTAGGACTTTTAGGATACCAAAGAGCATTACAACCAATGATCAGCATAGGCAAAGAAAAGACATCAACTAGCAGTACATAGCCAGGCCTCTTCCCTGACTCCTACATTGCAGGGTCAAGCAGAGCGACAACTTCTACTGTAAGAGCTCACATCATAGCTCTGCACACATAGGGGAAGTCACAGGTGTATGCATGTGCTCTATACCCAAATGCAGAATAAGTGTTCTGTGCCAGTAGGCACACAGAAAATGATGGCATTCATTTTCTGGTAGAGGTGGTAGGACACATTAATGAACCCTGATGAACCCTCTTTTTTCAAAAGTGGAAAAAATGATCAAGCTGGTATCAGCAGGATCAAAATACACCATAATTAGAAGAGACTTAGGATTGTTTGTCCAGTAGATGCTAATGTGGAGTCACTTCTGCTGGCAGACACACCAATGGTGACTCTAAAATCCTGAAAGCTCAGAGCTCTTTATGTAAGTGTCTTACTACAACCCATTTTCTTCAGCCAGCATGCAACTTTCTTCAAAATTCTGTCCTCTGGGAGTGTCTAAAATGTTAGTATTTATTGATACTCTGCTTTTTTGGGAGGAAGAAGAATCCAGTGCTCACCACCAACAAAAGAACGGTGTCTTCCAATATTTGCCCTTTTCCCAGCAGTGGGTTATAGAATAGCTATCTGTAGATTCAGTACAATGATCGTTTATATTTAAAGCAAAATTTTTTTCCATTTCTTAATTATTCTTGAACTGTAAATCTTCTTAAATACCATATTTTTGAGCAGTAATTTATTTTCCAGCTGGATGCAAACTTTCTAAAACTTGAAAGATTAATTAAGTTCAAAAAGGAATCATAAAGCTCTAGAAAGGCAGGCTCAATGGTCTAGTACATTCTTAAAGGCTACCAGTCATGGAAAATGCAGTCTCCCCAGGTAACCTCTTCCTATGCATCTAGGCATTACTCTTGGAAAGGTTTTTTCCAATGTCTAATCTAATTCTTTTTCTTGCAATACAAGCCAATTACAGAGCACGTGCATAGAGAACAAATTGCTCTCTTCCTCTTTGTAACAGCCCATTCTATACTTGATATATAATTTGGTGTGATATTATGGAACAGTATGTTCCCTGGGGACTTATAGTTAAAACGATACTTATTTGAAGTCACTGGATAAAAAACAAATGAAGAACAAATGCACATTTGTTTGCATACAAAGATAGAGAAGATAAAACTGAGAATCTGCCATATGTTTTCGCCAGCTTGAATTCATTCAACATTTTGTTAGTTCTGCTCTTACATGTGTTGTGAAGCTTACTTTTGAGGCCCTTCTCACAGGCTATGTCACTGGCAAGGAGTCCTCAATCCATGGATTGCATACTGAAAAGAGGTCTCCAGTAGTTGTCTTAGAGGGAAATGTCTCTAATGTGTTTTCCATTGCCTGCGCTGAAACCTTCAACACAATGTTTTGCTTCCTCACTTGAAAGTATTCTCCTCTGATGGACTGAGAGAGTCCCAGTGAGAGAACAGGATTTTTGCAGGTTTTGGAAGTACTTCTTTCTGAGTGTCAGGCTTCTTCAAGCATTGTGGAAAATCCAAAGTTGTCTGGTAGTGGACTAATGAAGACTAGTCAAACTGGATGTGGAGAATAGCATGAAAGGGCTTGAGAGGCTCTGGTCTAAGACTATGTCTGCATTGTGTCACTTTGCATAGTACAGATTTATTCTTGTAATTCTTTTCATCACTGGGTAAAACACAGGACAAAGAAAGAAGCAGCCAAAATGGAGCCAGAACTTTTCTTTGAGCAAATTGAGAAAAAATTGCCTTAGCATACATACAATTAATAATAAACCCAAGATGTTTAAATGAAATTGATGAAACTGGGGTTCTATGAAAGAGTTAATTCCTGCTGTGAATCAACCTAAATTGAGCCAGTGGCTCAGGACTGCAAAGGTTAAATGATAGCATATAACACAATATGCTACAATATAACACAATATGTCTGCAGGGTTACTGCTGCTCAGAAACAGCAGCATAATGTGTGCAGACACTGTACATGTGAGAGAAAGAGAATCCCTGCCTTGCCTAGGCCAGATTTAAATATTCAGCAAGGTTATAGCAAAGTAACTCAATACTCAGTAAAAGAAGGTGGTGTTTTGAGTTAGCTGCAGAGAAGTTTGTGCAGAGGGACAGTTTTTGTTGTCTGTGCAGTGCTCTGAATTAAAAGATGTGTCATATAACACTTATCTGAGATAGTGTGGGGGCAGTCAGTGAATGGTAACTGTGTTCTCCTGAAACAACAAGAATGTCATGTAGCACTTTTGGAGAGATAAGTGAACATTTGGACTGGGAAGGGTATGCAAAGGATACCAAAGTTCAGCAGCTAATTAGAGTGTTATCACTTGCAAAGTAACATAACTGAATGAATGAAGTCATGGCATCTAGGGAAAAAGCTTGTAATTTGCTAAATTATATTGCAGTGTAAATGAACCTTACAATGGTGACATTTTCAGGAATGCAATGTAGCAGAATTGGGACAAACAGAGGTTTAGTTTAGCTCCTGAATTTAGGGCATCTGTAAATGTGCATGACCTTATTAGCTGGTCATATGCACATCATTGTGTTGTCAGCAGGAAATCAAAGCTCCAACTAAAATTAAGTAGGTTAAGCTTATAATTTGGGACCATGAAGTCATCCTGGCATAGTGTTTGCCTAGCAATTATTTGAACTCTTACTAAGAAGTTTACTTAGTGAAATTATCATTTCTTCTTTAGAAGGAAACAAAAAGTTGATATAAAGTTTGACACAAAATTTTCCATTCAAAGCTAGGTCACATTTTATCCCGTTCTGAGCTGGGCTTTCATCTGGTAGCTCACAAGATATGCAGGTGAGCTAAGTGGGCAAAAGATTTATTTTCAATCTGAGTTAGCTTGATGCAACTGAAAAGCTCCATACAGAGGAAGGCAAGCTCATCTGAAGCCGTGCTGGCTGTGCGTGGGAGGGAGGCCCACTGCAGCAGGATCTGGCAGCTCTCTGTGAAAGGCTAGGAGAGCAGAGACACTTCATTTCTCAAAAAAATGTGGGATTACCCAGTAAATCACATAACCTTGAACTGTCCAGAAATGTAACATGAACGTGGTGATAGAATAATCATTGCAGCCCATTGACGTAAACAGGACTACGTATAGGGACATACCAACACTCTGAAGCATTGGATGCAGAAAAACGACTCCATGAAAGAGTAAAATGAATGGCTGGAGTCTTATCTAGTGTGATAAGAAACATTTACTTCTGAAAAAACTATTAAAGGACCAACTCTCTAGCGTGCACTTAATCAGGGAGTACTAATTTGGCAATTATTTGTAGTGAAGAATGTGGCCACTAATGGCCCAGTCTTGGTGTCTTTGGAGAAATCTAATAATGGTTGGAAGGGAGTCATGAAAGAAGACATGGAAAGATGCAGCAGGTCATATGAGCTTACAGGACAGCTTTGCAAATCACACAGGAAGCACATGAAACACTCAAATGATCCCCCTGCTGTTGTCATGAAAGAGATATTTTTCAAATACATCTGAGAAACTCAAAACAGGCTTTCCTCAGCCATATTCTTTAGGAAAACTTTCTATTCAAGTGCAGAGGCTTTCTCTGGGATACTTGTCCAGTACAGTGGTCATTCCCTTTCCTGATGTTTTACTGTTTCAATCTCCAGGCAGAAAAATGTTACGATGCATACACAGCCAGTAAAGCAGATATTATATCAACTCACAGAAAACACAAACAAGAGGTGAACTTTCAAGTTAACAGGCAAAAATACCCTCACCTGCTGACTTTGTCTAAGACTGCTGAAGTTAAAGGAAGACGTCTGCTGCTATCAATGCCGTCTGTCTCAGACGATGACGAATTGCAAATAAGTTTGTGCAAAGCACGGATCAGATAGGATATGGGACAGCCGGGATACTTCTAATAAATTGTTCATGACAAAAGGCTGGACCACTTCTAAGTCATGCCATCATGTACTGAATATTTGCTGAGAGTAGTAGAGAATTGAAAGACAAATGGTGAAAATATGAATTAAAGGAATAGAAAGAAAACAAGGGGCTGTAATTGATAGATGCTTTTGTAGACTTTACTTAGTTATCTATTCCTACCTACTTATATGAAGAAATAGGAAGTGACCAACATATTGGTGTAGAATTCTTCAGGCAGGCAACCTTTTAACATAATGTTGGATCTGAATTGTAGTCCAAAAAATACTTAGATACTAAAAACATGGAATGCAAATCAGGACAATAAACACATAAAGATACAGTGTGTGACTTAAATCTTTCCACATTATTAAAAATCCAACTCATCCAACAGTACATTTTCAAACTCTTTTGCTCTGTGATTTATTACTGAGACTATCATAATCAATTACTTTTAATTAATAGAAGATGGAAACATTAATTGGTCCTATTTAAGTTTGATTGTATTAAATGATTCTAGCAGTGATCAAAAATGTATTTCAAAAGGGAGTTTAGGCTCATATATCAGCAAATGAGGCGCTATAAACATGATTAATATGCACATTAGACTTTCCTTATCACTTTTTGTTGGCAGTTTTTATCCGGTCACAGCTGAAATTCCATTGAGTTCTTTCTCCTTTTGTATAAAATACAGATTATGTGGAGACAGCCGTCTGAGCAACTGGAGTTTCATCTTGTATGGCCATTAATTATTATTGCTCCTTTAGTATTTCTTATCTATCACAGAGATGTAGGACTGTATTTTTATAGACATCTGCAGTTAGGAAAAAACAGGCTTTTGTGTGATGGCGCCTAGCTTTTTTTTATTGCAGAAAGGATTGACAACACATTTTGCATATCTGTGAAGGGGTAGAATAAGATGTTTACAGCTGTCATCATCATGGAGGTATGTATTTTTGGTAATACACCAGGGAAGTTGCTGGGTGGTATAGACTGCTTTTGTTGCAATATTTTGATTTGGAGCTTTTTTTTTTGGACTTCTACAATTATGTTGCATTTACTTCAAGGGAATCATATGCAAGATTAAACCTCTCACTGAATTGTCCTTGCAGTTGGGGAAACTTAAGTATACATTGCTTTCCTGGCAGTTTGTTAAAGGGCAAGTGTTCTGCATTGTGCTGAGCTTTATTTTCTTTTTTTTTGATTACTTCTCAGTACTCAGAGCAGAAAAATTTGCATTCACTTCTGCTTCAAGAACAGAAGTGTTGGGACAGATACCTGTTGCTACCACAGCCATCTCAAAAACCCCATCACCATTGCTGCCATGAGAGAATCAGATGAAGAACAATGATGATTCACACACTGGTTTTCTTCCACTGCTTTCAGCAAGAATCCATCTGCAGACCTCATTGCTCTAACAGACCCAAATCTTCTTGCTTCTATCTCAATGTTATCTATCACCAGTGTAATGCCCTACTTGTCCTAGGGCCAGCATTTAACTAATAAGAGTAATATCCTTCTCAGTCTGTTTTACCAAAGGGTGTTCAGTGCAGTGTAGACTTCTTTAACCCAGCCTGGGCTGCAAGCAGCAGCACATGTAAGACACAGAGGTAGACCTGGAGTCCTTTATACACTGTTTCTGTCCGAACTAACACTTGACATTATTTGAACACTTGTTTACACACTTCAAATTTTTTGGCACAACCATATCTTGTTGGTAAGTCATACTCATGTGGTATCCTTCTAATAGCCAGGCATCTCTTCTCCTCAGTTGTTCCTTGCTGAGTAATTCCCTGCTTATACTAGAAATTACTATTAGTATGCACACAACTTCTTTACTGTTTCATTCCTCTCTAAAGGCCACCCTGTTTGCCTTATGTGGTATTTTGTATTAGTGGTTCCTCCTGACTCTGTGCGCTCTATTATCTCATTGGCATACACTGCATTTTTGTGCCAAAACTATTGAACATGACAGAGCAAGAACACCTCCAAAACTGACACAAGTTTATCAGCAGCTTCCTTTGGCTTGCTACACCTTCCTCCCCTGACAGCTCATCATATGCCCCACAGTTTTTACTGAGCTCTTTCTTAGGGTGAAACAAATACACAGTGAAGTCTGGATAGTTGTGGAGGGATTTCTTCAGTTTTAAATCAGCATAGATGCTTCCTCTTTGCTCTGAAGAGAAAACCATTTTCAGTTATGTTCATTCATCTTTGCTAACATTTGTTCCTTTTGAAGGAAAAGACTGTTTTTCTGGAATCTGGCTAAGAGAATATATTTTCTGCTCTTTTCTGTAGTGGATATTTACAGTAAATATTGGTTCTTTTCTTAATTTAATTTCTTGAAGCAATACCTGGGACATAATTTCCAGCTGTTCTGGAAGCCTTTGAGTGAGACTGGAGAGGGCATGAGAGGCTTATGGCATTGTAGTCTGGGGATGGTCTGGTTGCACCCAACAGAATTGAGGGTGCGTGACAGATCATACAAGGGCCTCTGAGACCCACTGCTGGAATGCTGTGTGGAGAAGGGATCTGTGCACCAAAAAAAAAAAGAGACCAGCAGGTCTCTGCAGAATCACTGTCCCCAGCAGCCAGCTTCTGTCCCAACCCCAGCACGAGGACCTCCACGCTGATGCTCAGCAGTCTGCTTAAATCCACCTCTTACTGCATGGGTGCCGACAGTTACTTATTCATAAAACTATTTTGGAATAGTTTTTCTACCAGAAATTTATCTTATGTCTTTTTCAGGAAAAAAAACCTTCACAGACACACTGTAATGAGATATAGTTGGCTGGCTGTGTGTCCGGGGACCCGATTTGCAGCAATGTAAAACAGACGCCCCAAATTAGTGGATATGTTTTCTTTCTGTGTTTGTCTGCCTCCATTTTGTACCTGTGGCATGGATTTGATTTTTATTTATTTATTTTATATTCCTGTCCTTTGGGGTCAGGGTGAAAATCAGATTATATTTGTAATGGATTCACTTTTCCAGAAAAATGTTTGAACAGTGAGGAGGAAAAATGGCCTAAGGTTTCACACAGAAAAAAAATTTTAAAAACTCAAAATAGTGATTAATGAAGTGAGCAGTTTACAGTCATGTGGGCGTTTAGAAGGAATAAATATCTCATGATCTTGATGTCTTTTTAACATCATCTGTTGGATGTCATTCAATGCTCATTGCCTCACTCTGTTGGAGGAGACATGCAGTGAAATGCCAAGGGAATTTCAGTCAGAAGTTTAGGCCAAACATTTAATATTTTTATTATTGGCTCAAATGTTGCAGGTGAAAATAATTGAAGGATGTAATATTTGCCAACATCTTTTTTATGGTTTTGATTGAGCACCATATCAAGGGACCCTACACATATAAATAAAGTCCATACAAATTTGGATGAAAACAAATAATTTTTTTAAATCTCTGAGCAATCCAAACTCAGCTTTAAACATATTCATTACAACATCCATTACAACAGAGTTACCCCTGATTACTGGGTTGCTAGTATTAATTTCTAGATTATCTTTTCCTGAAGTAAACTGCAAAAAGAATTCAGGTGCAGAATCAGAAACTCACAGGCTATGTTCACACTAATCAATTAAACAACATTAAAGCATTGGCCCAAGCTTTAGCACACAGCCACTATTACATATCGATCCTCAGATGGTTTTTGACTTGGACCAGTGACTACTCTCCCAAACAATCCTTGAGACTTGCTCAGGAATAAGATATTATTCCCAATCAACAGTCTGAAAACAGCTTTGAAGGCAAAATATTAATAGTATAGACATGACCAAATTATGCCAGATGGGCACTGGACAGACAGCCCTGGTACTGGTTAGTTTACTAGGACAGATGAGTTATAGTGTACTTTCTTTGCAGACTTTGTGCAATATAAACGGTGCATTTTTGCCAGCAGTGCAAGCTTCAGAGGGGTCCCGTTAAAGAAATTGCCTGACATCAAGTTGCCAACAGTCTTCTGGAGCAATTAGCTGCAGCAATTGTTTTGGACAAAGTTTTCCTTTTCTTAATTGTGTTGGACCAGAGTTTCTCCCCATACTCCATATGCAAAGGTTTGAGAGAAGCCTAAAATATTTCATGCTATTTTTAAAGAAGTTTCTATGATTGAAGCTTCTGCTGATTTGTGAAGTGTGGTTGTCACAGAGATTTGGCTCAGGAGAAGCACAGGGCAGAAAACAAAAAAACTAGCTCTAGAGAAAGGTTGTTGAAGAATTACACTAATACTAAATAATGAAGAAGAATGTAAACAGATTACAGATACAGAGAGCCTGAGATCAGCTAATGGCTGAAAAAATAGATGGCAGAGATAAAAAATGATAAGACTTGTCAGAAAGAACAAAGCCTCTGTGTGCATCATGCAGATTAAGGAATTAGAGTCAAAAGGTTAAGTGTGAGCAACAATGAATATGAAAAATGGGTAAAAAAAGAAGAAAAAGGCAAGTTACTTTCATAAATCAGTTCTAGTCTAACATTGCTGTAGGGAAAAAAAAAAAGTGTGTTGAAGTCTGTTATGCCAGCAGATAGTTCATGCTGGACATTGGGAAAGGTATTGGTATTTTCACCACCAATATTCAGCACTTGTCCTATTCCAAGTGCTGTAAATATTTGCCTCAGGTTACCTACCATCATGTGCTTTTTTTCTTGATGGGAGCCAATCTGATCTTCAGTCTTAAAGTCCATGAGCTTGGAGAATTTTTTAACTGACCTCATGCACTTTCAACTCCCTGGATCTAAAGACTTGTTACTTTACAGAACAGGAATGAAGAAAAGAGGTTCTACCAAGCTTACGGTAGGTAGATGCTGGCCATGAAATACATTTTCACAACAGATAATTATTCTGGGTGTAACATCTGTTCTCTACTGCAGGAAATTCTTCTGAGAGAAGCTCAAAGTAGGTAGGAGATATCTGAAAGCACTTCTAGTTCATTGGATAAATATGAAATGTTTCTAAATCCGTCGTTTTTAGAATGAACAAAAATATATTCTGGACAATTACCAGCAACAATAGCTAAATTTGCAGTGCTTTCCTCTTCTAAGTTTAGATATATTGTTGAAATCTGCTCCTGCTAGTGAAGACAAATCCAATTGGTATACATTACAGTATATATTACAGTATACATTATGAAGCAGAGCTCTACATCTGCAATGTCTCCACTTCAGGAGCAAGAGAAGGGCACAGTTTGCACAGCAAATGGCTTGGTTCTGTCTGTTCAAATGAAACATTTTTCATCCCATCTGAAAGGACTAGCTATTCACATCCTCTTCATCATGTCAGTAGGGCATAACAAAAAAAAGGCCTATTTATTCTAAAATGGGACTGAGCTCTGCTCATAAAATCTCCCTCAAGAACTACATGATGACTTGTGCACAAGGGCCATAAAGATGCCTTTTCTGTGACTAATGCAGAAAAAAAATCTATTCCCTTTCCAAATATCCCAGAATCCTTTGAGATGCACTTGTTAATGCTATAAGCAGTACCCAAGAACTGTTGGGTAGCAACACCCCTGTGCAGAGCTACAGGCTTGGGGAAGAGTGGCTGGAAAGCTGCCTGGCAGAAAATGACCTGAGAATGCTGGTCAACAGTGACTGAACAGGAGCCAGCAGTGTGCCCAGGTGGCCAAACAGACCAGTGAGATCCTGGCTTGTATCGGAAATAGTGTGGCCAGCAGGATCAGGGAAGTGATTGTTGCTGTGTATCAGCACTGGTGAGGCTGCATCTCAAATCCTGTGTTCAGTTCTTGGCCTCTCAGTACAAGAAGGACATTGAGGTGCTGGAGTGTCTCCAGAGAAGGACAAGGAAGCTGGTGAAGGATCTGGAGCACATCTGATGAGAAGTGGCTGAGGGAGCTTGGAAAAAAGGTGGGGCTATACAGCTACCTGAAAGGAGGGTGTAACAAGGTGGGGGTCAGTCTTTTCTCCCAGGTAACCAAGAGGAAATGGCCTCAAGTTGCACCAGGGGAGGTTTAGATTGGATATTAGAAAAAATTTCTTCACCAAATGTGTCGCCAAGCATTAGAATACGCTGTCAAGGGAAATTCTTGAGTCAGCGTCCCTGAAAATATTTAAAAACCATGTAGATGTAGCACTTACGAAAGTGGTTTAGTGGTGGACTTGGCAGTGCTGGGTTAATGGTTAGACTTGATGACCTTAGAGGTCTTTTTCAACCTAAATGATTCTACGTTTCTAAGAATAGTCATATCAATGTTTTGACGGAGTTCCTTCTGTCTCAGTTTCTTGCCTCTGGTGGTGCCATGGATAGATCCAGAAAGCAGGATATACCAACAGGATGAGCATGTGTACTGATGCTTTCACCAGTATACTGGGTTCCAGCTCTCTGTGGCTTTGATGTT
Source organism: Calyptomena viridis (assembly GCA_013390005.1). Lineage (NCBI taxonomy): Eukaryota > Metazoa > Chordata > Aves > Passeriformes > Eurylaimidae > Calyptomena > Calyptomena viridis. Next base: position 37,485 of record WEIV01007316.1, on the reverse strand, counting down.
TCATGGGGATTCTTTTACCATTAACAAGTCTAATTTCCTCTTGAACCCCGGAAAATTTTTGTACCTACAGTGTGCTGTGACAATAAGTTGTATAGTGTAATGACACTCTGCATAAAGAGACACTCTCCCTGGTGGGTGAGTGGCATTTAACTCCAGCCCCTCTGGAGCAGAAGCTCAGGAAGGACAGAAGTTCTAAATATTCTTTGATGTGCCAAGTTTTTCCTTCTCCTCTCTGCTTTGCTCTTGTCTCCTCTCTCTGCTCTATGGTGGGTGCTACATAGTCCCTTTCCACTCTTACAGTTACAATAATTATATTAATTAGGTCTGCATTTTGCATTTAGCTGCACAATATGATGTGCAGTTTGCTGAAAATTAATGTTCTATGCTTGGCACAGGATGCAGCATTATTCATTTCTTCATGGGCTTTTTTATGGCATTGCCTTCTTCACATCCTCATTAACACAAAATAATTTTTCTTTACAGTGAATCTCTGAAATGAATATTCATGGACTAGAATAAATGGACTAGCTGCATTTACAGTAGAGAAGCTGAGGCACAGGGCATAACACATTTGCGAAATGCCTAGCTTGGGGTGGCCAGTTCAAGTCATGCAATGCCTGATTTTTCCAAAATGCTGTATTGACTAAAGACTGTGCTTGAGCACAAACAACAGCAAGACTGCGCAACTGTGACTGGCAGCTGATGATGAATTACAACTGGTTTTAGACGTCAATACGTAATGAATGTGTTCTCACTTCTGGGGACAAAAATCAAAGGTGAAGCAAGACCACTAACCAAGTAGATATGGCACTTAGCTTTTTAGTGGCTGCTCATAGTGATTCTACCTACACTTAAGCCCCAGGCTTCATTGTCTCAGATATTGGACAAGAGGCAGCACAAAATGACTGGTTCCCACCTATGACCAGAATAACCCAGGTGAACCTCACAGCCTTTCCATAGGAAACTTGCAGTAAGGACTGGTGTGTATTCCAGTAAAATGCCTGTGTCCTGGAACTCCTCTTTCTCTTGTTGTCTGCTTGTGTTTTTTTGCTGTAGATGACCTTGAAAAACCCTGATTCTAATGAGTACCAAACAAAGGAATGTTTTGAGAACACATTGTATGTCTAAGCATTGTACCATGCAAAAGGGAGGGATCATGGGGTTGCTTGGGCAACCTTAATTCCATTATTGCCTAGCATATGAATCTTGATTTTGCAGTTCTTTGTGGTCTTTAAATACCCATTCTTGCTCTCTTCTCACTAGTGAACACAACTGATGAGTGCAGATGAGGTGAAGCATTCACAGTAGAGGTGTTTGAAAAGTTCTTACAACAGAGGTAAAAATTGGTGTTTTCAGAAATGTGCCCTTCTGTGATGTATAGATGGACTTCCATAGAAATAATGTAGGATAATCTTTAGCTACAAGATAAGGTACCCACCAAATTCTATATCCCATCTTAATGTATGGCAGACCTAAGTTTTCTAAACCAACTTGCTACAAAATTTTATTTCTTACCAGAGCTACATTTCTTCCTATACGTGTCCATAAAAACAAAGGAACTCTACTTGCCAAAGAATCTCTCCCAAAAAAGATCAACCCAAAGACAACACATTGAGCACAGAAAGTTTCAGGCCAAAAATTAAACCACATAAGCAAGTGAAAATGGAGTCTTGTAAAGGACCACAAATGCCAGCTCTATATAATAACATCAAGTGAAGTATCAGCTAGAAAGTGATTAAAAAAAAAGTTATCTCTGGCTTAGAAAAAAGAAGAAAGCAATCTAGCCTGCATCCAAGAAACATAGGGTTAGTTTCAAATTCTGAATAATAGAAATTAATAATATTTCTGTAATACATGAACGTTTGGATACAATATTTCAATCAAGAAAATAAGTGGGGGGAGTAGTTTATCTAATTCTACAAGGAAAGAGAAGTAGCATTGTATGCATGCCATGGGGATCTTTACTGTTTTTGGAAGCTGGTTTTGAGTGTTCCCAAAGCACAGGGCAGCCTTGCAGGACTGGAGGTTGGCAGGGGGCTGGAAGGGGACTGGTGTGCCTGAATATGTCTGTTCATGTATTGTCAGGATCTAGCTGTATGAAGTGTCAACAAGTTACTGGGCTGCAAACCTGAGTCAAAATTCATCAAAGGAGTAATCAATTATTATAATTAAAAGGCATTTTATGAGTTGGCATCAATTTTTTCTAGGCCAGATTCATAAAAGCAGGCACAGTCCCTCTCTCAGCTGCAGCATGACTAACATCTGGCCAGGTCTAGAAGCAGTGGCCCAGCTGCTACAGCAACATGCAAACGTGCTCAAAAAATGGCAGAGGAAGTGGCTTGCCTTTGCTCTGCTTTGTGCAGTTTTGTTGTCACTGGTTGATATGAGTTCAAGTGATCCCTACAGAGCCTGGGTGATGCATAATGCAAGTAATGCATGTTCAGACATCACCTATGAGAGATCACTCATCTGGAGATCAAGAGAGAACACTGCCAGGGATACAGTTAATACCTTTGAGCAAATAATACGAAAGTATAAGTTATATTTTCTTGTAGCTTTTAACACTGTTTTATTATCTATCAATCCAGATACTTGAAATTAACGGCTTCTGCATTCTGTTTTCTTCTAGTTTACAGGTATTAGGTTACTCTTATTACATAGAATTAAAGTGAAAGTTGGTGCAACTGGTTGTCATTGTTGTGCAAGCTTTGAACATTTCACCACTTTCTTCCCATATAAATTGGGGAGAATTTGTGGTAAGCGAGTTACCACAGCAGAACTAACAGAAAAACTGGTCCATGTGACCAAAACAGGCAGATTAGAGTTTATTTTTAAGCACTGTAGCTGTACTATACTCACAGATTCATATGCACATGCACACATACACAAGTATGTATTTATATCACACTTTTAATTATCTCACAGCTTTTATCAAATACTGATTTTACTAATGAATTATGTTACTAGGCGGAGTCAAATTTTTGCTTTCAGCTGAAAGTATAAACATGAAAAACTGAATAGATTCATATTTGGAAGAAAAAAAGATTCTGTCTTAAGCATCCTGAAGACAAATTATTGTCAGCATTATTAAAGGACATTTTGGGCCTCATTATCTGGTACTAACTGGGCATCTATGGGCTCAGACCCTCAGTATCTTTGGGTGGGTTGGGATCTCCAGTCTTTGACACCGCTGACAAACTGAATGATCATAGTTTCATGGCATGGGAGTAAGGAAGAAAGCAAAGGGAGTGACCAAAGGTCTAGAAAAAACATGACCCCTAAAGAAAGATGAATGAATGGAGTTGTTTAGTCTGGAGAAGAAAGGATATGCTGATGATTTCCAAATATGTAAAGGACCACTGCAAAGAGGAATAAGTGTTCTGATTTTCATGTCTATGATAGATAGGACATAAAATAAAAGGATTAACCACTTGCAGGGAAGGTTGAGGTTAAACAATTAAAAAAGCCCCTTGCTACCTGCAAGCATAGTAAAGGCCTGAAATAGAGGGGTTTTAAGCAAATATTTATGTGCTGATAACCTAGATATGGGTAGGAGAATGATCCAGATGATTTCTTAAATTCCTTTTTAATTTACTGGCATTTTAAATTTTCATTTCCTTTATTATTGCCTTAGGTGACACACACTTGAACTGGTTATCCCAGCCAAATAATGCTTCAGAGTACAGGGTTAAAAAAATGGATGGCTACCTCAGAAATGAATCTAGGCCAGCTCAGAATCACTCTCTCTCCTCCCTGCTGTGTCAATCTGTAGTCATTTGTTCTTAGGGAAAACCATTTTCTTTGAGCAGGTTTTGCTTGTGTGGGGAAGGTACAGGCTGCATCTTTTCTCTCCAAGCTTCACAGAAGCTTGATGGGGCCAAGACTACCTATGGCTTCATTACAGGAGCCAGACTGCAGCTTGTTCACTGTGACATGTACTGACATGCTAGCACTGTTTTCATCTTTGTTAGTACAGCAAGTTGTGTGAAAGAACAAAGGAAAGGAAAATTTAGTGAGGGAGAGGGAACTCCATCAAGAGAAAAAGCAGAGAGCTAAGGAATGCATGTAGTGTTTCAGAGTAAGACAGCTACTGCTCTCATCTGAAATTCTCATCATTTTGCACATTTCTTGCATTTTTTTTCTGGAAGCTACAACTTTTCTGGAGCAATTTTCCCATCAGCAGCAATCCACAAATAACCACTCAAGAAATGCTAAACAAAGACCTTAGCAAACTCAGCAGCTCTACCCCCTCTTTTATTTATGTGATGCGCAAGTCAAGGAAATAAATTTCCTTCAAACTAGTACAGAGTATGAGTAGTGTGACCAGAAGGGGTTGTGCAGGCCATGAGAGCTCTTTCAGGCCTTTAGGCAAACAAAACATGCAACTGCCTTGTGCACCTCCCCACAAAATTCTCTGCTCAGGACCTGTCATTCCCCCCAGTATTTGGGCTCAGTAGAGCCCGTCAGCTCTCATGGCCAGGGCAGGCTACACCGCAGAATGTGCACTGGGGAAACAGGGCAGGGCAGGAGGTCCCAGCTGCATCCAGCCGAGCGCTCTCCAGCACATGGAGAAAAGCCCTCAGCTGCTTACAGAATGGGGATTATGTGTGTGAGCTACTTTGCCCCCATGTCAGGCACCAGAGGAAAGTGACCAAGATCACAGCAGTGGTGGTTGGAGGCTTCAGGGATGTTGCACTGGGGGAGAGGAGGCACCTTTCAGAGTTAACAGAAAGTATAGAGGTGAGAAGCCTGTGGCATCAGTTAAAAAAAAAAATAAAGAAGCCAACAACCTTCGGGTTTCTTCTGGATTTCTGAGTACCTTTTCAAAGAAGTTCTAGTGATAATAATAAATGGCTATATAAAATTAGGGATGTTAGCAGGTATGGGTCAAACTAGCTAATCCTACTCCCCAAATCTCACTGCTTTTGTGCTTAATTCAAGCTGATATGTCATTTTATAGGAAACAATCTAAAAATTTCAGCATCCAGCCTTGGGACCTCCTGAAGCAACATGCATAAGCAGGCACCTTCACAGCACCAATGCCACATTCCCAGTAGGAAACAGAGTTTAACACAGTGCTCTTTCTTTCTTCAGGGTGGCTGGACCCGCCAAGGAAAGAATAAAGGATAGAAGGAAGGAGAAAAAGAAGGAAGAAAGAAAGGAATGAGGAAAGGAGAGAGGGGAGGAGGTAAGGGGAAAGGGAAAGAGAGAGGCAGAAATAAAGAAAGAGAGAGAATATGGGAGAAAGATGGAGAGAGAAATAAGGGGGGAAGAAAGGGAGTGAGGGAGAGAGGAAGAAAAGAAAGGAAGAAAGGAAGAAAGCAAGCAAGCAAGCAAGAAAGAAAGAAAAGAGAAAGGAAAGAGAAAGAGAAAGAGAGAGAAAGAGAAAGAGAAAAGCATGAAAAGCAAGAAAGCAAGCAAGAAAGAAAGAAAGAAAAAGAAAAGCATTAAAAGAAATATGGAAGAGAAGGAAGAAAAGAAAGCATCCTGTTGCATGCAAAAAACAGACCCAGCAGTGGCAAGAGCTGGGCAGAGTGGAGCCTTTCTTGATAATATCGGTTTACTTTTTAATTAGATGCTGAGCTTTTAAAGACAATGGAGTAGACATGATAAAGAGCAGGCTATTAAGTGTCCCAATTACAGAGCACCAAGAATCCAATAATTTATGTGCTGATAATCTCCTGGTAATCCTCTGGGTGCTGCCGGAGCGTAAGCATCCTGATTACTCCTCTGCTCTTACACGGATTTGTTCTCCTACCATTGCTGAGTTTTCCCGTTATGTTTGGCACAGCCCATTTAAAACAACCACAGTTACCTCACAGCCAAACCGCTGGCCTAAGTTTAGCTAAGATGAATAGGCAGCCGTTCATCTGCGACAGAGCCTTTGGTGTAAGTGTGGCCAATTAGTCACACGTTTGGTGTTCTAATTAGGCAATGCTGGGCCTTTCAGAAAATGTGCTGTTGATTTAGGTACTTCCTCAAACAATGCTAAATTGTGTTATGTGAAATTCAATTAGTTCTTTTCTAAATGTTTCCACATCTGTTATTCTTTAAGCATAAAGTGATGAGGAGAGAAGGAGAAGTGAAAAGCCAGAGTCTCCACTGGTGAAATATGTTAGGCCTCTGGGACCAGCCCTTTTTCCAGCTTTTGACCCTGAACAGTGATATACAGGAAGGAACAAAGTTGGAGAGCTATCATGGTGAAGCCCTTTAAAATAAATCATTATAGAAGAAATACTGCAACTGTAAGGGAACGTAATCTCTTATGATAGCCATAAACTAAGCTTTGTTTGGAAACGGATGGCATGGGGAAAGCACCATTAAGCAAATGATTATAAATTCTTTTTTAAGAACTCCATTTTTTTTTATGATAATAGCGATATGCTTAAATCCCAAGATTAACCAAAAAATAAGTACAGAGCCAGTTTACTGTTTTGTGGAATGGTTTTGAGAAGTTTTATTTTTGTTGCAGATTTTCCCTCTGAGGACTAAAAAGGTGGCAAGACGGCTTTGAGGGGGAAGGGATGGGATGCATTTATTATTTCTGTTGTGGCATTTTGCAATTTTTCTCCACGTTTGGAAGAACAAAGCACCACAATCCTTTTGATCCCTCAAACAAAGCATTAGGCTTTCAGTGGAGCTTTTCAGCACTCCTTGTGACCCATGAGGTTTACATTTGCACAAGGCTTCTCCCAAAACATGGGCTACCTATGGTCATTGCTGTACCCATGCTTTGTGCCTGACCTGTAGCACACAGCATGTCTACATATCAATGAGGGCAGAGCAACAATTTCTCCAACATCGTGGCTCAGCCAAAAACCACAGCTGTCTAAAGGTGAAGTTGTACATGCATTTGATCCTTGTTACTGTTATCACCTTTTCACTGACCAACATTTCAAGCCTTATCTGTGGCTGGCAGGCCATGTTTCAGGTTTGTCAGAGTCCGGATACAGCCCGTGTGGTTTTTTGATGATATATCTTGATAAGATTTGTGGAATGCGAGAGATGAAGTTGTCAGCACTGCCTTATGGCACCTCCGTACATGTCAGAAAATGAAAATATTTTCAGAAGCGATGGCATTATTTTGAGTGGTGATACAAACTTCTAAGACAACACATGTCCTCGAAAAGTTAAAAAGAATGCACAATTTTTATATCAAAAGACAAAAAATTATCTGTCCTGGAAAGGCCTAAGGCTTGACAGGGGAACCAGATGAGAAAGAGAAGAGGAGGATTATAAAATTAGACCTTTCTGGAGCTCAACTCAGGATAAATAACTTTTTCCAGCTGTAATTACTGCTATTGCATAGACATGTTATTCTTGTAAATCAGGACCTTTAAGTCTTCCTTTTTATAAAAAATCTTTAAAAAGTAAAACCAAACACATGCACAGAACCCTCTTTTCAGCTCCTATGTTTGCCTCCAGATTCAATCATCACATTGTCTATAAGCCAACTTGATCATGTCACAGCTTTCTAAACAGAATAAGTTTTTTCTCCAGATGATGATGAGATTAAAGAAGTATAAACCTTAGCAGAAGTCAAGAAAGCCCCTATTCCATGTCACTTCACATGCCCGTCTGCAGGACTCGCTGAAGTGCTCAGCTTGAGCAAGAGCACACTGCCAATTTTAGTGATGGCACTAATCTATACCTGCCATAATTTGAGAATTATGATCTTACAAATAATACAATATTCACATATTATTGTTTTAAAACAAAAATCAGGAGGAGGCCAGCTGTGAACTCCTTCTGCATTGAAAAATTTTGAAAGCTTTTTGTTCAAGAGATGAAGGAGAACTGGAAGCAAATAAATACCCTTAATAGTTGTTGGAATATTTCAGGTATTTTTATTGAAAAATGCTGTTCCATCAAAGCCAAACTATTAGTAGCAATGCATATGTTTTTGGAAAAAATATATGGCCTCTTCCAGAGAAATAATAAAAAAGAGCTATCCAAGTCAAAACTTGATACAAAAGAAAAAAAAAAAGAAAGGAAGTTTTGGCAGGATCCTTTTCCTTTAAAACAGAAGAATTTAGTTTCTCTTTCAAACTGCAGAAGTTGTTAGAAAACATAATTGAAGACAATGATGAGCAAAAGAGATAAAAAACTGTGCTTCTTAAATTCAAGTTAAAGTCATTGAGCCTGAAGAATATTTTCAAAGTTTGAAATAAAACATTTAAATAATAGCTTTTCAAAAAAAGAAAGAGTTTTGAATATGTCTAAAAGTTATGAATTGTTGACAGAGAAATGTTCCACCTACCTCTCATGAGCTCTTTGAATTTTGTTTCTAAATCAGATCAGGTGGATTAAAAATCTTTCAATCTATCTTCTTCCTGAACTATTATGCAAACAGAAATAATGAAATTACTATTTCCCTAAACAATATTGCTTTTATAGTCTAAAAAACAAGCAGCCTAGATTTGAAAGAGAATTTCTGTTATCTGAAGCCTATGAGGTTGTTTATAACAACCATGGTTTAGTTGCATGAAGTCTTTTTCCAACTTCCCATACTAAACAAGCATCTTCAGTGGTCTCACATGGCACACCAAACCCAAACATCTTAAAGCTGCCCTATGCTAGGCCTCTATCTCCTTTATTAGGTGATGATCACAGCAGACGCAGATGCCTCTTCACCTGAATGAAGAGTGAGGGGAGCTGTTAAAATGATTCGTTGTCAATGATCACAGGTCTTGCCTATAGATGTATTTGTGTTTCTATTCATCATGAATGAAATTATAGCCTAGACTAGTATCCCAACGTTCTGTACTAATACCTTAATTGTGGCTCATTTTAAGAAATTGAAGTCCCATACTATCATTCAATGCAATTAACACTTTTCCAAACCAGGAAAGTACATGTTTTCAGGAAGGAACTTGCACGCACCAAGCATGTACAAGAAAATATCTGAGAAGAAAATAAATGGAACACTGAACAAAACCAGCAAATTGTCTAGGAGTGCAGTGAAGGAGAAACTCCATCTGTAATTCTCCTGCAGTTTAAAAGCACAGCAAAGGCAGAGTTGTTCCTGAGCTCCCTCTCACTCAGTGTTGACCAAGCATCTGGCTTGCCCAGAGAAAATGCCCTTGTATTAAACCCTGCATCTAGGATCAGAAGCACATCAATCTTCATCTGCTGAGCTGATAGCTGCATTCCTAATCCAGGCAGATTGAGTCCAAGCCCTCGCAGCATGGGGGAGTACTTGGGTTTCCTGAAACTGGCTTTTAATGGGGAATAGATCGGCCAGATGAGATTCTGGTTTTCATCTCTTATGTTAATACAGGCTTCCACATCCTAAAGAGTTAGGGTTTGGCTTTGAGCTGCTTTTATCACAGTTTGTGGGTGTATTTTAAGGCACACTCTTTTTTATTGTATATTTTTCAGGCAGGAGAAAGGAACTTCTTCCTTATTTAACCCTGCAGTTGGCATGGAGCGGCTTCAAGTTGCTCTCACTCCTGAGAGCAGCAGACCTCAGGCAGGGCAGGCATGCTCCTTCCTTTAATACTTTTGACAAGAAACACTAACACAGCAGATCACTGGTGCCTCAGGCCTCCCCAGTTCTTGCAGAGCACCTTTCCATGTTTGAGCTCCCTGCTCTTCCTTCTGCCCTACCATGTCTGTACATTTCCCTTTTACTCCTTCAGTTATTACTGGAGGGAGTCTGCTTTCCTCAGATTCCTGACTCTCACCAGCATAATCAAAACCACTATTCACCCTACTCTGGGTGGCCAAAGCACTTTCTGTCTCACTTCATTTCCTTGTCTCCTCTCAGGGCCCCATACCACATGTCTAAGTTCAGCCTACAGTCTGCAGCAGCAGGTATGGCAGATAAGATCTGAGGAACCCCTGTCGTTAAAGATGCGTCTCTTTCTTGACTGCTGTGCCATGGTCAGCTCAAGACAGATGGGCACCGCAGCAACTCAAGGCCATCTTTCTTCCACTGCCCCAGCACCCAGGAAAAAGGTAGCTGGGGATTTGCTCTCCAGGTAACTTGTCCACCTACAACTGTTCAGTTTAAAAACTGGATTTTCTTCACGTGTTTTTGTTGATAGTGCCGTGCTTGTTCTCTTGCATATGGGTATTACCCTTTATGAAGAATAGCTGCTATAATTTCTTGTTTGTTTTTTTTTCTTTTCTTCAAGTAGCAGCTATGGAAAAAAACCTGAAGGCTATCCAATCAATGAAAAGCATTGCAGGAATTCTTTGAAATAGGCACTTATGTCACCCTGCTCTATTACATTAGTGAATGTGTAGTCTTAACCTACAGACTGACAAATCCTTTCATGCAAGCCTTCTGTCAACTAAAACAGGGAGTTCCCCTCATATTATGCAATTTTGTAAGACTTTTGCCAGGTGCTGTCAGCAGCAATAAACCTGGCATCCTTTTAAAGAGGAATAAACTTCTTTGCCCAGCATTTCTAGGCTCACTAAATATCTATCCTTAGATTTTCTCTTTCTAAATACCTTTACCACTAAATATCTTAATAGATTATAGTCCCTGACCTCATTATTAGGAAAAAACCCACCTAAGAACGTCTCTACAACCTTCCTAGCAGGCAGGCACTTGCCCTCCCTGTGCTCTGCCCAACAACTGTGTCACCAGGTTAGCCTGGAACTGAGCCCAAGCTAAAAGGAGCAACCTTTAGCCAGGCTTGTGAACCAGAACATATTGCTGCACTCACTGAGTCTACTTCACAGCTGTGTTTGAGCCAGCCTGTACATTGAATGCTTGCCTCTGCCTTTCTCAGACCATGCAGATCAGCCTCCTGCCTCTGAGGGGAACGGCAAAGACTTTACTCAACGTAAAAGGGAACTCAGTGTCAACTTCAGAAAATAGACCGAGAAACTTATCTGCAGCCTATTAATCAGATGCTGCAGCACTGAATAGACTGTTGATGTTCACATTATAAAAAAGGATATTGAAAAACTGGAGAAGGTGCAGAAGAGAGCTGTAAAAATGATTCAGAGACTGGAAAAAGCACCCCACACTGAAGCACTCGAAGAATTCAATCTGTTTAAGTTATCAAGAAGAAGACTGAGAAGTCACTTGATTACACTGGGTAATACCGTCACCAGGAGTAACTGGTGGGTTACTCAGGCTCCACTTACTAAAGAATCAAAGAATGGCATGGCCAGAACAAATTCCTGGAAGTTTGAAAGACAGGCAAATAAAAACTTAAAAAAAAACAATTGCTTTTTCCCAATTACTGTTCAAATAAGACATTCTGAGTATAAGGTGAGGAATAGTCCAACTTTTCATATCCTTAGATCAGGATTGAATATTCCCCTAGCAGTTGTACCCGTTACTGGTCTCAGAGGAGAAGTATCTCAATAAATGACAAAATGTGCTGTATCATCACTGCCTTCTCCTTACCCAGTAAGGTCCACTGTGGCTACTCTCAGTCGCTAGTGAAGGCCAAAATCCTGATGTGGGCTTTGATAGACATAATTCTCATGCTTATGGAATGCTTCCCAGTTTTGGCTGAGACCAACCTTGACATACTGATTTACCTGTGTTTAGTGGCTAATTAAGAGAAAGATGTCTGATGGATATTTTTGGAACAAGACAGACACTGAAAAATAGTGGAAATATGAGGGGCATTCCGGACATCTAGAATATCCACAGGCCCCTGAACTGATTATCCTGCTGTAAAAAATAGCCCTATGGCTAGCTAGAGAATGTGCTCCCTTTCCAAGAGCAAGTTCCCCAGAAAAATTAAAGTTCCTGAAGTGAGGGAAGGATGGGAGAGGGAAAGAGAAACATAGATCCTATGGCAACTGTCCCTTCAAGAAGGAAGTGAAAATGGCACTCACTATGGACTGTGAGGTATGGGAACATAGATCAAAACCTGAGCCAAACCCGTTGATTCCTAAGCTCTGTTTTTAAGCAAACCGTAAGAAATTCAACAAGGCATGTTGAAGAGAAACACCATGGCAGTGTGTTCATATTAGGGCACCAGGAATTTGTGTTGGGTGCACAGGGTCCCTTGGGCAGGCACAGCTGAAGCCCAGGAACTTCTGGGAGTCTTTTCTTAACCTCTTTCCTTTAGAATGAGGTTCTTTTCCTATTCCTTTCACCAATGAGCCGTGACACAGCTGGTACAGGGGTATGACAATCCTCTGAAACGTACACAGGAGTTCTGGATACGGATGCGTGCAGATGCACTCTGATTTGCCATATCACCTTGGTGCTATTGCAACCAAAAGGAGAAAACGTTTTGCTCTGGGGAGCATCTGTACAGCTGGGGCCTGGGCAGGTTTCTGTGATGAATCCGTTCAACGTACTTTCTTTCCCCCTTTTGCCAACAGGTGGTGTTAGAGAGAGCTCCTTTCCTGTTCAAAGCTTCCAGGCCACAGTCACTTGTATTTTCTTTTAATTACCTGCATATGAAAGACTACTGTATTCTGCAGCTTTTGTCCTTCCTGAGGCATTTTACAGCAGAATCATTGAGGAGCTCTGGGAAGGCATTGTGTGCAGCTACAGCACAACAGCGCAACTTGGGGTAAAGATCTGATTTCCACATTGTGCAGGAGTTATGTTCAGTGAAAATTATATAAATGTAGTATACCAGCTCGTATGTCATTTCCACAGAATGTTACAACCGTTCTGTTATGTAATAGTGAGCTAATAAAGTCAACCCAAAACTCACTATATCACTTTCTACATGAAGTCACCTCATTCATCCTTTTTCTCTTTAATTTAAATCTCATCTCTATTTCTACATTTACCTTCCGAAGTATTTCTACCACAGCATATTCCCAACACCCTTCTTATTTTACTGTGTGATCTAAACAATGCAGAGTAAGAGGGCTTGAAAATTTGGACTGGAAATATCATGAGAACAGGCTCTGTCAAGAGCTTTCCAGTATTTCCTGCTTCTGGTTGAGCTGGAAATACTCAAAGGGTGAAATTCTGGCCCAGCTGAAGTCAATGGGAATTCTGCCATTAACTTCAATGGGGCTAGAATTTCACTCTTGGTATTTACTCCATGTATCCAGTCTCAACTAGATCTGGTGTGGTGTGAAAAGGAAAACTTTTCTTTTTTCTTTTCCTTCCTCTTGTAAGATTTAATGCTTAAAACTCCCTTGCATATTCAGCTTAGATGTAAATGTTGAGTAATGCCAAAAATGTTCCTGTGTTGCCCAAGTGATCCGTTTCTTCTCTCTAATCAGTTGCACAGCAGAAACTGTGGTATTACAAATACAAAATGATATAAAGATTAAGAAATGAAAGCTGTCTGCATAAAATAATTAAAAAGATATACTGCTTCTCTTTTGACAAAGCCTATATTATAGATAGCTGACTCCATTTCAGGACCTTGATGCCAAAACCTTTTGCTGCCGGCAGTACAGTGGTTTTTGGCTGTGCAAAATGTTTGGATTTTTGCTTTCAGACAGACTTCTCCTGGCAGAGACCTTCATTATCAGTGAAGGAGGATTTGCCTTACTTTAAATCTGAAATATTTTGATCTGTGCTTTAGATGATGTAAAATCCTAAACCTGATTTTGGGGACCAGGTGGACTTTACTCTCTTTTACTTGTGTCTGCCACTGTCTTCCATGAGATGCACCGTAATTCCTTGCTTACCAGAGACAATCCATTACAGCAAGTGTTTTCCCTTCAAAACATAAAGTCAGTTCTGTTTCTGCTAAAAAAAAAAATCCAGCTCATTACTGCGCTCATGTTTTACATTAAATAAACGTTTTAATTGTGGGCTATTTAATAATGACAGTCCCCAAAAGCAAGCTGATCAGTCTGGTATTTGGCATTGTACTGGTGAGGATTCAATGGCAAAGGATATGTCTGGATATCTCCATAACTTTTTGCATAGCCCCAGAAGCTCTGGTGAATGTCTGACCAACAAAAATGTGTGCTTGAGCAGAAACACCATCCCTGGTTCTTTCCTAGAAGCAAGAAGTTTTCTTCCAGAAAAACAATAGTAGAAGCGCTCAATTAATCCACAGCTATTCATTTTGTCTTCACTGACAATCTGCAGGCCTCCTAACGCACTGCCGCCTTACTTTGGCAGTCGGAGAAGCCCTGCCAAGTGGACTTGGGCTGACACACTCATTCTTCAGCATGTATTTCCTGGTGCAAATAGTTTCTAGCTCCTTTCCAACAGCCAAATCCAAAGGGGAAAAAAAAAAAAAAAGATATAAAAAGGGCTTTGTTCTCCTTGAAAAAAGCTGTGGCTGTGGTCAGGAGCCCTGTGCACTAAGCCAGGCCGTGAGGAAGGGAGGGAAATGAAGTCCACTGTGTCTTGCCAGGCAGGCTCACAGCCCCGTGGCTCTGCGATGCCCCAACTCAGACATCCGACCACCCACCTTCTCCATCCCTGGCAGCTTGCAGAGAAAACTTGCCCCTTCTCCTGGTTGTGCAGAAGCCAAATTCTATTTTCTTCAAAAAAAAACAGGAGGGAGCCTGTAACAAAACAAAGAGAGGTAGAATAGATCTGAAGCTCAGATTTGGTCTCCCTCATGCCCCACCATCTGAGCTTCCCTGGGCCAACACGCCACATGATCAGACCCTCTGAGATTTGGCAGCGCTCTTTCATGGTCACTCTGTCCAAAATACAGTTGTAGTGGATTTTCTAGCTGCAAGAAGGTAAAATGGCTTTCATCATCTCTTCTGACTCTGCTTGCCCATGTTATAAAACAAGATAGCTGGAGATATGCACACCAGTGCCACAATCCCTGTTTGACCCACTTCTTACACACTTTATTAGACAAAGTGTCCCCTACGGGAAAAAGCCACCCTTGGAGCAACACCTTTTCTGGTTCCTCATGTATTAACACTTAGTGCTTGCTTTTATGATTTCAGCTGTAAATATTTTCTCACATTTGCTCTTTTCAACTTGTTATATTGAAGCCAGCAGCCCTTGTCATCTGACTGTTCCCTTCGTCTTCTTAGGGATCTTCTTGTAGAACCCATTTGGTGTGTGGCAGTATCAGGTTAGGTCTCTAGGGTCTGCTGACTGGTATAAGTTAAATTTTACCCAGCAGACTGCAACAGGGCCTTTGTTACCTCCTACAGTTTAAAATACAGGTTTCTGCACAACAGCTACCAGGCTGTTGTGCACATAATTTTTTGATTGGTCTTCAAGAAGCTTCCCACACACGTCCCAGAATAAGCAGTTTTCCACGTGGTAGAATCAGAAAGGATTTTTACCCCCTGTCGCTGCAATAATTCAGCTCCTGAGCTCCTGATTCCCTCCCCACCCAGCTTCCACAGATTTATTGTCTTCACCAATGGGCATGTGGAGCCCCCACCGCTGTTGATATGCCTTGTCTCCAAGCCCAGGGATGCATGTTGACCTTTTGGCTGAGGAAGAATTTCCCTTCTAGACCACACTTACTGTGTCTTGGGGTTTTCTACCTACTCCTATGGCCTGGGACGTAATTTTTGTCTGGCAGGATTGCCTGAGCTTGTTAAACCTATGTCATAACCCACCAGCACGAGGGGCTCTCATCTAGGAGGCACCAGGCCCTGGATCTCTTCTGCTGCTGACAAGAAGATCAGCTTTTTAAGGTTGAAATGTTTGCCTTAACCGACAGCTTTGGACATGGTATAAGATATTTGCATGAACCCTAGCAGCCTGCAGTATTTAGGAGGACAGGGTATATGATCTGCTAGCCCCTTCTGTCTTTAATTTCTAGGAAGCTATTATAGCGCCTTCCAAAAAGGCTCATGTCTGCCTGCCAGCACCACATTAACATGACTACTGCTTTGAAGCACAATAGCTGCAGCAGCTCAGTATCTGTAACCCATCCTCCGCTGCACTGTGTAGCTTTGTGCACACCTATGTGCCATTAGTGAATCATCATGTGGGAAATGTTTTCTCTGTTCCTTGTTTTTCCAGCCCTGGCATTTCTTGGCAAATGTGTAGCCCAGGCTGCAGCAGCTGTCTCACTCTCCTGCCTTTAAATTAAAACCCTTTTTTTTTGTTGTTGTTTTGAAGTGCCTATTGAAGTGACAGGACAGAGAAGGATGGCTAAACCCAAGTCTCAATATCTTTATTTCAAGAGTACACTAATAGCCTCTAAGAATTTTTCTCTGCTGTTTTCAGATAAGAGCGGTGAGTCTATAAATTCATTAGCGAGTAATGGAGCAGCCTCACTTTATCTATGTCTTTTCACAGGACTAGGGTTTCATTCTGTGCCAGGAGTCATACATCACACTCAACATGTATGTCTCCAGAGCCAACCAAGAGAAAGTGCAGAAAAACTACTGTTAACAAGGGAGTAATTACATTCAGCATAAATTAATTATTGGTCACTCAGGACTGGTGGGAAAGGGCCACACAGACCGTATCTGACTTAGTTCCCACCTCTGAAGGAAGAAATATTAAATATGGATCATAAGACAATACGAGGTGGGCCTTTTCTGGTCTACTTGTCTTTAACTGCACATACTTGCTAATATGACATGTGGCTTATTTGCTTTAACACTATAGGTACATTGTATTTTTTTAGAGCAAGCATGAGTGATAATCATTCAGGACAAGGGTCATTTCATAGCAGACAGTGTCAGACCCGACCAAGGGAAGCCAGGAGGGACTTTAAAATGTAATTCAGCCAAAAGAACAGGACACGGATCAGTAAGTGAGTGATGGAAGGTGTTCATGAGGAATTCAGATTATCACACATTTCAAATAAACCCTGAGAATCTGTAGCAGCCAGAGGCCAGGGAAATCCGGCTGGCAAGTAGAGAGAAGCCTTCCCACAGGGAAAAGAAGATGCATGGTGCACCCTGGTCTCTTTGCCAAAAGTGTTAGTGCTGGCTCAGGAAAGTCTAGTTGTGCTTGAACCCTGAAATTACTAACTTGGAAAGGTGTAGGAGTGTGTAAAATAATGCTAGGCTAGTCTCAAATAACCTCGAAGAGATTAAAACTGCTCATTACATGTATAGATAGCTTTAAAACTGTTCTCCATCCTGACAAAAATCAGGAAATTCAAAGTTAAAGAGAATCCTCATAAATGGAAATTCTTGCCGTCATGGGAAATAAAAAGCATATCAAGATGCAAGTGACAGATGTACTGTCAACTGGGAGCCTCAGCTTGGAATTTCCTGGCTTTTTCTTTTCATTGAACTGACTGCTCCTGAAACAATGTAGTTAGACTGGAATTCATTCCTCCTCTTGTTTCCCTTATTAAGAGATATTCATACCTATAAATAAACAGTTCCACAGACACGAAATGCAAATTAGACCTTTTTTTTACTGAATGCTTTTCAAGCTTTTCATTAGAGAACTGAGTAGGAAAGTTTTCCCATTTGTGAGGGTTTATTTCCCATTTGTCAAGGTTTATTGAATCGTAATGACTGCAACACTCAGACCCACCAGCTATGTTTTCCCATAAAAAAGAAGCCAACATCTGTCTTCCAAGCCTGGTGCTTGGAAATTCACCTGTAATATGAAAAATACAGTTTCCGGGCTCAGCTCCACCCAGTTCAGGGAGTGCAAGTTATTTTGCGATGTGCTCTCTTGGTTTGCCCAGAATTTTCATGTTAGACCTTAGGAACCTTTCTTTTCATGAAAATAGTGGAGTCAATGACCTGACATTTTATAACAAAGGAGTTGGTTGTTTTTTTTTAAATTCCCAACCAATGCTAATTGCCCACACCACACTGGAGAAGACAGTGGAAAGCTTTGTGTCTGTGGAGTTGGTCCATGGGCCCCTGTGAGTTTCACTTGATAGAGAATTTAGAATTCCAAATTCAATTGCAGTTCTGACCTCTGAGGCTTGTTTCAGTTTAAAGATATACCTGGAAAAAAATCCACTTTATCCAGTGACTGCAAGAGACTGCACTGTTTTTCACTCAATCTTTTATTCCCTGCACGTCTGACAGTCTCCAAATCCCTTCACTGCCAACACAAAAACACAAGGTAGGATTTTGCAGGTCCAGTTAGAAACAAACCTGAGCAGTGGAGAAATCCTGCCAAACCCAAGTGGGGGACACCTAGGATGGGCCTGGACATGTGGCAGCAGATTGAAATCAGCTGGCGGGAGCTGCTGTGGGGCACTGCCCTCCACCTCCAGACTGGCTGGGAGGTGAGGTCCACGCCCAGCAGCCAGGGCTAAAGCCAAGGGTTTCTGCCTCAAAGGCAGCAGTATGTGCGGGGGTGGGAAGATGACAAAAGGCAGTGGACAGTAAAAGCTTGAGAGCAGTCTGATTTTAATCTTTGGCTTGCACATCTCCCCAACTTTCAGATGTCTAACTCATTTTATCATTTATTTCTCTGATAGCAGCCATCATTATTTCCAGAGGAAATCCAGCACAGTGACTACACTGCAGCTCCTCCAGGAAAGTAAGTGTGGCAGCCTGAAGTTCAGCTATCTTACTTATGAAGAAGCGTGGTGGCATCACAAAACCATTATGCAACACTAATCACAGTGGAGTCACTCCCACCTTTTTGTAAGGCAAAGCCTAGTCTTTTGCTACCCAGAAGAGGCCTTTTTATTATGTAAGGAGGCTGCTTTAGGATCAAGCTAGATTTAAAAGAAGATTTAAAAGAACATCCTGCAGCTCAATAAAGTGAGCCTGCTGGCTTTCTCCAATGACTGGCACTAGAGCAGATTATTCTGGAAGAAAGACATTCTCACAACCTCATGGCTACAATTTCTCAAGCCAAAAAGTAGAGAGAAATCCCACAGTTATTAAAGTCAATAAATCAAAGCTTGAGAGATCTTGTGCATGGAATCAGAGAGTGTTTGCATTTTTCTGTCCTCAAAGCTTTAAGGAAGGGTTTTTTTCTCCCTTACCTCATCCACCTTGGGTATCTTAAAAGCAGGAAAGGCACCTCTGGGACCTGGAGGGTTCTATGCAATGTAATTACAGAACCTTACTTTTAAAGGTTTAAAAGTGCATCTTTATGGGTTCATGCAGTCCCAGTAACAGTAACAATGGTTTATGTGTTTGATTGACATAAAACATGCCCTGACATTAAACATTTGCTGGACATCCAACAACATTGGACCCTGTTTGTGTTCTCTGCTTTGCCTTTGCAACCCCACAGCCAATGATCCTCCACAGCCCTCCTGCACGCCCAGTGTTGGTGCAGATGCCGTGATGGACCACTCTAAAGGCATGCACTGCCTCCTGCTCCCCAAAAAGCAGAAATCAGCCATTCCCACACCCTCTCCTCTCACCTTCACAGCTCAATAGAAAATATGAACTTCCAATGAAGCTGCAGTGGTTTACAGGCCATCTTTATAGGTGATGCTGAAATTCTGTTAAAGCAAATGAGATCTTTCTGCACTTTCTCCTCTGACTTCTGTCCCCATGAGCTGCAATTTAATCAGCAAAAAAGCAAATGTCAGCATTTATTGTTTTTAGCAGATCGTAAGACTACTCACTCTTCTAAATGAAAGAGTAGTGTTTTGCTCATGAGAACATTACAGACAAGAAAACAGGAGATAATTTTTAATTGGGCAATTTGTGACAATTTAGAAAAAAAAATCCTCTGTATTCATAACAAAACCCAAATTATTTTTTAAGCCTGAGCACAAGTTTTGATTAGGCCTATGTTGTGCTTTTGGTCTTTTCCTAGATGGAAGCAAATTTTATGGAATATAAAAAAGCTAATGCATAACTCATATCGAGGCTATGCCCACCAGAAATACAAATCCAGAGAATTTCCCTCATCCAGTCAGGTTACAAAAACCAAAGCAAACATCCAGCTGAATGATCCCACTTCAAATTTTTATTATGAGAATTTCAAACTGAAAAATGGTGGAGGGAAAAAAGTGCAAATCAAAAACTACCAATGGAAATTGAAAACAAACTGCAATTAATAAATCAGATTAGGGAAAAAAAAGTCAGTCTGTCTGCAGATAATTCACAAGTGAAAAAAGTTCATTACAAATGACTTGCCCTGTTGCAAATTTTTAGTAGCATGTGTGTACAGTACATCATAAAATTTTTACCCTTGACATATATTAAAAGAATGCCATTACTAACTGGAACTTCAGTTGGCAGCTGGAAACTTTCCAAAAAGCAGACTGAGTTTCTATCAGATGGGGGAAGTTCAAAAATTTCGGGAGACTGGCAGGACATAGAACTCCTTTTCCTCACAACAAAGGAGTTTCAGCCCCAAAACCCCCTAAAAGTTCACAACCCCCCCAACCCAAAAACATTGGTGCCTATATTGGACAAAATAAATTAAAAAAACCCAAAACTAAAACCACAACTCAGGAGCACACATAAGTACAAGACTTAGCATCTAGAAATGGGAAAAGTATAACAACTTTTTTTTTAATTTAACTTAGATTTTTTCACCTTTGCTTCAACTCTTTTCATCAGAAAGTCTTAAGTTTTTATTTTGTAGGTGCAGTGGTGTTACTGGGAAATTTCTGACCAAAAAGCCAATGTTGAAAAAAATATTAACAAATCAAAGCAAGGAATTGCAACAAAAATATATATCAGAAAACTGTCTTGTGCTTCAGCTATCTGAGAAAAAGCAGGGAAGAAACTAGTCTGGTTTTGTACTGCTTTCTCTCCTCTTTTTGTTTTCACTGTTTTTGTGGATTTGAGGGTGGAGATGGTTTTGAGGAATTTTTTTATAGTGTCATCTAAATGTATGGGTCTATGTACTGGCTCAAAACAGTGTCTTCCTGAAAGATTTATCAGCAGTCATTTCCCATGTTTCTCTGCATATTGCTCAGTATGGTTTTGCTATAATCTAAAAGTTTCTCTGTTCCTCCTTCTGCCTTGTT
Source organism: Calyptomena viridis (assembly GCA_013390005.1). Taxonomy (NCBI): domain Eukaryota; kingdom Metazoa; phylum Chordata; class Aves; order Passeriformes; family Eurylaimidae; genus Calyptomena; species Calyptomena viridis. Next base: position 16,774 of record WEIV01007316.1, on the reverse strand, counting down.
ACCTTTTACTTTTCAGGTAGCTAGTGTAATTAATTATTAAACTAAATTAATTAATTACCCCATGGCTATTTTTGCTCTCTCCTGCCTGTGCCAATATGAAGGCCTCTGAGCAAACTTTTCCTCTCTGGACTTTCTTGTCCTCTTCCTTGTGCTTTTCCCACTGTAGCAAGCTGACCAGAAGAGATGAAATCTGTCTGGGCAATATCTTTTAAGCAGCCGAGATCTGTCTATCACAACTGCTCTCCATTTACCACAACCATGTGTGCATATGCACAGTTTACAGTTGTGGTTTTTCAGAGGGGATTGTGGTATGGTTTTATAGGCTGATCAAGATGTCTGTTCAGGTGTAAGTGCACCTATCTATACAGAAGTGTATATATATGCATCCCTAGGAAATGCTTGTGTGTTTTTTATTTACTGTTACATCCTGGAATTAAACTTCCTTAAAAAAAAAAAAAAAAAGGCACACCAATTTACAACTCCCTCACACTATTTTTTCCCTTTCTTGTTTTTTTTTTTTTCCCCTCAAATGAATCTTCTATTATGATGTTCCTTTTGACCCCCAGCCTCAGGTTTTTTTCCCTTCTTCCCTTTCCACTCTCTTCTTACTTATGTTCTCTTCGTCTGCTTTCTCCTTCTCTCTTTCTCTTTCTCTTCCTCTGCCTCTTTCTCCTTTTTCATCATGGCCTTTTTTCTACCCTGTAATTTTTACTTTGCTTCCTTTGATGCTCAGTCTTCTTACTGTAGTTCTCTACATATCCATCTCTTCCCTGCAGTTCCTGCAACTACTCCTTTCCATCTAACACCTGAATGCTGAGATACATGCTCTTCACATGGAGACACTATTCGCTCCCCTCCTTGGAATTTTATGCTTATTGTGTATCTGGGGGCTCATGTTGTCAGTAAGAACATACATTTTGGTAATGTTTCAGGAGAACAGTAACAGTGTGGTTTGGGCTTTGAATGTCTATTTCTCTATTTCACAGGCTGTGCTGCAAAATGTTTAGTTTAAAACCACTCATGACTTCTGTGAAATTGTTTCTGTCTTGGATAGTGTAATTAAGTATTAAGTATAAAAGACAGTAAAAAATTGTTAGGGACAAAATAATTGCTGCATATTTCTCTAATGCTGATTTGCTCTTAGTTTTCTGCTGGAAAAATTGATGCCTTGTTGGCTTCACTATTTGGAAATAATCATACAAGGACCTTCATAAAAGTATTTCTCTTTGAAAAGCTGCATTTCATTGATGGGAAGACATTCCACAGATGCATACTGGTTTGGATAAGCCTTGTTGATTTTCCATTATTCTCAATGGATCTTATGGTCATGCCCACACAAGGACACCTAATTATTTTCAAAATCTGATTTTATAAAACTTTTTAAAATATGCTTAGCATTTTGGCACATTTAATTTTTACAACTGTGTACAAAGGCTTCACTTATATTCCAACATAGGGGAGGAATTTTTTGGTAAATAATAACTGCAAACAAAAAAAATTCAGTCAGTCCAGTAGCAAAACTAACTGAGCATACATACTGATTATATTGCTTCTTGTCTGCACCAAGCCATAGGCACAAACTCTTCAGGAAGACTTCAATGTGTCATTCCTAGGTACATGCATTAATGTCCGAGTAAATCACTAAAAATATTCTCCATTGGAAAATCTGTCAAGAACTTGTACACAGATGAGCAGGCAGTTTCTTAATGTAGTTTCTGGGTACGAGATTACCTTTGATTTCAGTACACTTAAGGTAATATCAGCTCAATGAATCCCTTGGAAACAGTTACTCACCAGGAAAGCCAGTCAATGCAGGCAGATTTGTTCTGATCCTCTTGGCAGGGCAGAGGGAAGGTCTCAAAGCAGCAAACAGTGCAGCATTGGCTCACTGCAGCCCAAACTCCCAAAGCTCTTCCACCCCAGAAGAAACATCAATGTCCCCAAGAGTCCAGTGACTGCCGGAAGAGCAGTGCAACTATTCAAAACAAGAATTTAGCTCCAAGGGGCTGATTCTGCAAACACTTTAGCACATGTACAGCTTTCCTTTACAGGAAACCTCAGAGAGCCAGCAAATGTTGCTCCATGCAAGTCAAGTCAGTCATATGGCAAAGTGTTTACGGGATTTGGATCTGAATTTTGAAGTCATTTTAGGACTCTTAAAAGCAGGCCCTAGATTATCTTAAATCTGTTTTGGGGGGGTTTTTTTCCTTTCCTTTTTTTTCAGTAGGGAAAAAATGTATAATGATGTTGTGCTGCAGTTGAACCCACTGCCTGCAGAGGAGTTTGTTTTCTCCTCCAGTATTTGAGGTTAGGGAATGTCATATAGCCCTGGGGTGCAGGACTCACACATGGCACAGGAAAACCCACTGTCCCCTTCCCTGGCACCCTGTGTTCATTCCCAGAAGTTCACAAGACAAAGTCAAGCTGGATCAGATTTTTCTAAGATGAGCTGAGGAATGGAGAGCTTGGCTCATGAAGAGGCATGGTAAGAGCTTGAACTGTTTGGGCCAGCCAAAAAAGATGGAGGCTATGGGAGGATAGAGCTGATGCCTGTTGGTCAGCAAAGTGAAGAGATTATGATCACGGGGACTGCAAGGACAGTAACACTGGGCTGGGCTGCCACAGTGGCCAAGCAAAATGGCAGAGAGAGCAAAAAGGTGGCCAGCAGCTGTTTTATTTCATTTGCAGTAGTTGCAATGGGCTTAATAAGGTTGCTTACATGCATATATCCCACACAAGGCAGCTCTCGCTAGATAATTCTAAAGGTGAAGGAAAACTTAATGGCAATTATCTTTTCTCTGTTTTGTTTTGCACCAAAATTAGGAAACATTTTGAGGCTTTGGATGTTTGGTCGGCACAACAGCAATAAATGAGAAGAGGCAAGTGAGCTTTCAGGTGGCTCACCCCAGAAGGGGTACTTTTCTCTGCTTTCTTTAGGACATAACGACTTTTTAAAGCTCTCCTGAGACAATTTACCTCTACCTTGACTTCATGTGCATGTTGTTTCATCATCTGAGGCCTTGTTCCATACATACGTTTATAATATGGGTTTCATTTCAATAAGCTGGGAAAGTAATAAATTTAAAGCTGACTAACAGTTGTTTTATGTGGCTGCCAACCTGCCAAGTAGCTTTCTTAATTATTGCCAGGAAACTAAGTGTTTTGCAGCCATGTGTTTTACATTTGAGTGTAGTATGTCTTGTCAGCTCTCTCCACTGGACTGACGGATAGGCCAGTAATTTTTGTATGCAGAGAGGCCTGTGATGGTGGGTGGTTTCTTTGTCATCAGGTAGGGATATCAACAACAGGATGATGGACGGGAATATCCCAAGTGGTCTCCCTCTCCCAACACAAGATGTTGGAGAAAAGCTGGATGGAAAGGGTTAAATCTGAGCCCAGGACTGTGGTATTTTTTCTATATAAGACTGTAGGGCAAATACTTATTAAAGTTGTCAGCAAAAAAGAAGTATAAACATATTATAGATTATATATGTTAGAATAAGATGGATGACTGTTTTGTTCCTTCTGTATAGGATAGAGTGAGATGCTGCAACAAGCAGACTCCCTTTTTGTTTTCCCCAGACAAAATTCATTATTTTTGCACCAAAACAAGCAATAGTTGCATGGCTTGTTTTCTGCAGTCTCTGTTTAGAGTCCAAGAGGCTGGCCCAAACTTTGGAAACTAGTCAGTAAAAGGAGAACAGAAAATGATTACTAAAAAAAGAAGCACTGACCCAAACAGTCTTGTTGCATGTATTCTGCTCTCCAAAATGCTTTGAAGTCTTAAGAGAAACTTGATTGAGTAAGTTAAGAGTGCCTCCAGGCCCTTAATTTGCACAATCAACACTTGTTTTTGTTGATCATCATCACTGACCCTAGAAAGATTATAAAGGTTGTATTTTTTTTGCTGATAATGTAAGTCTTGAGCAATTTTTTAAAAATGGGATAAACATGAACACACTGTTAAGAAGCAAATTTTTGTGTTCAGTTCATTTTTTTTCTTTAATAAATTACATGCGTTAGACAAATCCCAATTAAAGAAAGTCTCATCTCATGGGTATCTTGGGCAATGCTACAGGATATTGCTCCCCCCGCACACACCTAATTTTAGAATGGTTCCCATTTTTCTCTGGTGTTGCATAAAATCCTAATAGTGTTTACTGCCTTTTTTTTTTTCTCTCAAGTAATTCTGTTGTTTTGTTAAGGACGGATTAATTAGTGAATCATTATTCCCACTTTGGTATGTGAAAATCTGGAGTGTGCTTTTATCCATTTCCCAAGAGTGGCACCATGGCAGAGGATGTGGAAGAAGTGTTTTTCAAAGTAGCAGATGTAGCAGCTTTGGGAGCATCTGTACTGGTACATTTTCCTGAGGGATTCCTATTAACAATTTCCCCTTTAACCAGAAAGTCCCTGTGTGCTTCTCGCAGGTGAGGTCTAAATTTTTGAAACAAAACTCTCTAAAGAAATTATCATTAAAGGTCATGTGTAATTTCTATGGACTATTGCAATTTCTAACTCGTTCTGTTTCTTCTCAAATAAATCAGTTTCTTCTGAAATTTCACATGCCACTTCCTATCTCAGGGCAACATTTTTCCAAGGATATTGTGAGTAAGGGCAGATGCTGAACATAAATGGCATAAAATTCTCCTCCCACTAAAGTCAATAGCAAACTTCCAGTGACCTCATTGAGGTCAAATCTATTCACAGGACATTAAGGTTTACCTTGGCACTCCGTAAAGAATCTGCAAAGAGATCAATATTTTGGGGGTCTATCAGCTCTCCAAGTGTGGACTTAGCCTACTTATCCCAGGTTTGCTCAGGGTATTTTGCAGAGACTGACTCTCTGCCGAAGTGCAGACACCAGAGGAAGGCAGTGAAAGGTGACTAAAGGCTGTAGTGATGAGGCTGTTGGTGGCCAGAAGCAGCCTCACACAGGACCTAATTAGCAGGGCCTGTACAAAGAGAAAATAGCCTTCTTTTTCTGTTCAGCACAATGAAGTCTGAGCTTCATTTTGACTCTACGCTGACCTAACTCTTCTGCTATTTATGTCACTAGCCAAACCTGAGACTGCGTGAAAATGTCTCCTTAACCTTTCAAAACTGGCACATGGTTTTTTATATCACTATCTGCTCTCCATGCCAGGTGGAGTAACTCCAGGTAAATGACTCCAGGGTCACTTACAAGGAAGTGCTGGCTGTGACCACTACAGAGCTGGACACCATAGGTGAGCTGCTGTCAGGGTGTGAGGTTGCTTTACATACTAAGACAAAGAAAAAGCAGGTACAATGTGACATTAAACAAGAGGACTGTGACCATGTTCTGAAGGTATGGCCGAATGCTGAGTCGGAAACTGCAATGAGCCAGCTCTGTTACCCATAGTCTTTTAAATATGCTCTGAATGACCAAGGCACTGGAGATGCTGCTGGCATATGGCTTTCTCCTCTCTTCTGTTTAGAGAGAATCATTCAATGAGCTTGTAGCACACCAAGGTGTTTCAAGGAGGAAGACTGAAGACAGACCCTATGCTGGTGTCTGGTGTCTGAAGAGAAACCAGGTGCCCCAGTGGCCACCACAGAGCACAGACTTTGTTCATAGGGAGCACAAGGATCTACTTCTTCCTTAAGCACCAATTATTTTGGTATTTCAGAGTTACCCCAGATTATGACAAAGCAAATAGAAAAGCCATATCCACTTGTATAAAAAAAAGAGCATATCTAAAATTATTCCCATGTGTGACGTGCTGCTGCATGACATGAAGTGCAGCAGCCAAAACAGTAAAAGTTAAATCCTACAGATCTCCATAAAAATGCACAGTACACAAATGCACAGTAAATGAAATGACTGAATCAGAAGCAGAGATAAGTGAGGGACAACACTTTGTGGCTCTGTGTTCGATATCATTGCCAAAGTGGTATGGCATTTTGCCACTTTCAGATTCAGGGGATTTTTGCATATTTTCCCCAGTAAAATTTTTGGCAACTGTTGACTATCTTCTTCTGTCTTGCTGCGTCACTAATAGCCCAAGCTCTTCACTTCAGTTGTATATGTCCCCTGGCTAACTTCCCAATGAAATGTAGATATTCATTTGGTTTTAAAGCTTCGTTTTTACAACTTCTGCTCATATAGAAATCCCTCTGGCCTCAGTGGTGTGCAGGTGAAATTCACTAGCAATGAAATCTCCTCACAATACTCTTGTTAACCAAGGCTCTATAACTACAGAGGGCAGAGCGGTCTGGCAAGAGTACACCTGAGCACCCTGAACTCAGCTCCGCTGCTCTGTCCCACCAAGGACTATAGAAAAAGTAGAACATAATTTTATAAAATCCCTTACTATACTTCAAATGATTCCAGATTGACCTGTCAAAGATGTTAACAAAAGAGCTAATTGATTTGTTATCATGGGTTTTTTTGTCCTGGGCAAAAATAACATTTTGATGTTTAAAACAAAGTTCCAGTTATTTCCTCCACCCCGCCCCACCTTCCCAAACTTCTTTCAGTTTCTTAGCCTATGGTTTTCTCTAAGATGGATAGATCTTAGAGGCGTCTTCTCTTGATGAATCAATAGAGGCATCCAGGCTAGATGTCACTGGTACAGAGAGCATAAGCCAGTGAGGATACTGACACTGCAAACCTGGGCTGTCTCTGAGCACCACCAAACTTCACTGGTCCAGATCTCCCCATGGAGGACATAATGTAACATACAGTAAAAGCAAATGTAGATGTACCACACAAATGCAACTATATAAGGAACCAGGAAGAAGCTACTTTGAAGAAGTTACTTCTTTCTCCTGGTTCTCCCATTAATTTCATGATTGTTGTGTGATTCAGTTATGGGTATGAACTCTCACAAATGCAAGCAAAGATTAATTCCAGCATTGTATCTGCAACTGGCCCCAGCTTGTCCTTTCCCTTCCTTTGCCTTGGTTTTCCATGTCCCATTGTGCCTTGCCCAGAGACTGGACTATGTAACCGTGTCCATGCTGCCTTGTAACCTTATCTTTCCTCCCACCCTTTGAAAATAGCAACAGAAGAGGTGAAAGCCTTCAAAACCAACACAGAAAAAAGCAGCAGAGGATATTTGAAGAAAGAACCCACTCCCTTGTGGAGACAGGGAACTGACGTGCCTGTGATGCGGCTTTCAACATGTCAGTGCCACAAGAGCACTAGACAGATCTGCCGTGTTGCAGTCCTCACACAGCAAAGGCAAACTTATTTTTAATAGGCAACATATTGGAAATACAACACTGATTAAAACTCTCTGTTCTCCTTCCTTTTCCCTTCCCCTGTGGCTACCTTACCATCAGTTTGGCAAATCTTAAGGATTGCAGATGTAGGACTAGCATAAACAAAAATATGGCACGTTAGCTGTGCAGGCTGCTTTGAAGATAAAGACTGACTTTAAATTCCACAATCCTGAGGGCTCTTGTCACCTTGAAATCTGATTTCAAAGCTCAACACCACTGAAATGTCTTGTTGAGAGTGATGACAGCAGGCAGTGAAGTGTACACTGTATTGTCACCACCTGTGATTGGTGGCAAAGTGCATACTTTGGCTACCAAATACTGACTCCCTAGCTGTGGGCTGCCTCTAATAATGCAAACAATAACTGCTGGCTAATTTCAATCCTGTAAGTATGGTGATGATTTTCTGCATAAACTCAGAAACCATGAGAGTTAAGTGGATGGAGTTCATTTTCACTGTTTTCAAGGGGCACAGGGAATCTTTACTGTGTCAATCTGTGGGAGAGAAAGAGGTGAACACATTCCTCCAGTAATGAAAAACCAGCAATCAAGAGGCTATGAGGCTGTAAACACTGACAGTTTGCTCAATGAGGAGCTGTATTTGTGGGAAAATCTCCAGGACCCTGCCCTTCGACTACAGAGTATTCTGCAGGGCACCAAACAGGAACAAAAATTGTACAACAAAAGAGTGCTTGCTGGGACCTCAGCCCTGTTCCCTCGTCACTCACGTGGGAGGAATGTCCCTTACCCTGCAAAGCATCACGCCTTGAATGGAAACAGGTAATAGGGGGCCAGGTGGGCCCAGAGATGCTTGAGGCCTATTTTGCTGCTGTACCTCCACTTCTCACTTCTTGAGGAGCAGTGGAGATGGCCACAGAAAGGAAGGAGTTTGGCAGCACTGGGTCTGTGAAGATGTACCTGAGTCAACACTGCCATTACTCCAGACAGTCTGTCTCCTCTGATAGTGAAAATGTGGGCTTTTCCTACTGATTTCAATTTAAATGGGATTTGCCCCTTTTTTCACCTCTGTGTAAAATAAATATTAATGACACAAAAGTTTGGGTGATCTTTAGCTGACAAATTCCTTAGAGGTTTCCTGAATACTCCCAGGAAGACAGAACAAGTGTCTCTGACTCACTTTTAAGATAAAATCCAAGAGCAATGCAAAAGACTTGCTGTTGGAAAAGTAGGCGGATATCCAGCCAAAGCTATCACTATTAACAGGACTGGAACAACAAGGAGCTGGGACTGACACAACAAGGCTAATGTGTATCAGCCCATTGGGTAGTGATAGCTGACCGCTTTCTGGTGAAATGAACTTGAAATCTTACTTGTCATCAAGAAAATGCAAGATATCTGTGCCTAAATGAGACAGCACCTACAACATGGTTATCATTATAATATTTTTCTTCCAAGATTAAGAGAGTTACTGCTTCTCAGGACTCATTAGCCCTACCTATGGTGCCAATGGAAATGTTATGCCTCTTCCATGCTTATTTTTTTTTTAGATATGAAAGCCCAAAACCAAAGCACATATTCCATAACTCCAGTGAGGCCCATAGTGAATTGGAAAGTGTATGTTTCTGTTTTATCAAAATCTCCTGAAAGTTATTCAGCACTCTATTTGATTAAAAATGCAATGGTTTTAATTGCCTACTCATACAATTAATGTATTAGGTGACTCACAGTAGGCAAAACTTCAGAACCACAGAGTTTGCCATCTAAGCAGGTAAGGAGAAGGTGAAGGAAAAAATGTTAAATATTACAAAGGGGATGCACTGTTTTCCAATGTCCTTGCTCCTGCCCCTAGTATTCAATATTGCAGAGAGTTAGAAGTGGTTGACAGAGTCCTTATGTGACTGAAGGTACTACCTTCCAAGGAAGAGGAGGGCTGTGGACAAGGAGGAGCATACACCTGCTATACCACACTTCCTAGTATTAAACTACTGACTAGGGTCAAGGAGTAAGGGAAAACAGAGCAGTGACAAGGAATTTGGGGAATTTAGAGGTAAAACTCTCTAAATTTTCTCTCTACATCAATTATTGATGGCCAAAAGCCTTATGAGAAGTACACAGTGAGACAAAATAATCCTGAAAGTTAATGAATGAGACAGCTAACCAAACAAACAATTTAAGCTGGGAGCTGCATAGGATTAAAAATGTTTCAACTCACCTAAAAAGTCAGAAGAAAGATCTTGCCATTTGTGGCATAGTGGTCCAAGCAAAGACTAACTGATCCTTAAAGCATGAGTAGGGGGAAGGTGTCTCATCTAATGTGAGTAAAGGTGATCAGGTGCTCCATTTTCATGGTGGTGTGCTATCCAGTGGCCAGGAGTAAATACTGGTGATACCAGACACTTCCTTTTTAACAAGCAAAGCCAAACAGAAACAGGTTCTGTTTGCTATCGACTTCAAGGAACAAAATGCTTGATTCTGAAAGTGCAACAGTCTGTTCTCTCATTTGCTAGGCACATTGTAAAGATCTGCCAACAAGAATTTTGCACTTTGGCAGTACCTTCACTCTGCTACAAAGAATCATGACAAATGTGTGCTGGTCAGTCTTGTTTAACTTTTCGCACAAACACAAAAGGACTCCTATTGACTTTGGTAGTACAGATGTATGTCTCCCTCACCCTATAGTTTTAAACTGTGTCCATTAAGATAATGAAGAAATGCAGAAAGCAAGAATCATTATCCTCTACTAAGGATAATACTTAAAAAGGTAACATTTGTGAATATAGTCTCTTAAGAATAATGATCATATTGAAAGTGCCTTGAAACAAGGTAAAAATAGTTGAGAGCAATCTTGAAGTTAATTAACTGTTTTATTTTTTTAAATAAATTATTAAATTCTAAAATAATCAGCTAGACTGAAAAACTTCAGTTTTTTATAAAATGTTAAATTTGTGACAGTGAGGTTGTGACAGTGGTCAGTTGTATGCAATGAACTTCTCTGGGGTTAATCAGAATGTCTCTGCCAGAACAGGAAATGTTACACCAGTTTTCCTAGTGGTCAGGTTGTATTATATATCCCAAACTATTTTTCCTGTGAGAAAAAGCTGACATCTCTAAAGAATCTGTTCAATTTTACTTTTCTTTGCAACCTGAGAATCATTATGCTTTCATTCGTGTTTTCTTATCTTCCTCTAATAACTAGGACAAATCTAGAAGGAAAAACAATTTTCCAGTCTCAGGGGTTGGGAACAGCAGAGTAGTTTTCTTAAATCCTAGTCTATGACTGTTAATTATGGCCATTTCAAAGTTCCCTAGAAGAATTATTGTCTTCTGAATATTTTAAATAGCTAGCTGTCCACAACTTTTCCTTGCCTCAAAAAATGAATATATTATCATTTTAGTCTCTATTGCTGCTGCTACTGGGAGTAATAAACTTAAGTTCATGTTCTCCCACAGCATACGAATCAAAAAGAAATAAATAATACTAAAATATGCCCTGGAATTCTCTTGCATGACAATCTGAGAATAAAGGTGGTGAACAAACACTGAAAACCACATAATGACTCAACAGCAAAGATGGAGTTAATCTCACCACACATTAGTCATTTTAGTCAGGCAAATGCCAAATGGTACACAGTAGTCACCTAGACATGCTGTGAAGAGAGAGAGGGAAATGCATCTCCAGCAGCACTTTATAACTTAAGGTAAGGTCAAACAACCTCAGGAGTACTTGCATCCCTGTAGAGACTTCTATGTAGGCATCTCCCCTTTGCTGTGTCAGCCTGCCTCATACAGCACTGCTTTTGCATTCATTTCTTTTTAAGGAGAAAGTACATGGGAGTCCCGAAGGGGCAGTTTCACTTTACTTCAGTGTGGCTCAGTTGCACATTTTGGTCTCTTGCCTGCTGTGAGTCAGAGCACCTTTGTCCTCCCTTGCTGCCACAACCAGGTAGCTACAGGGTGGGTGAGAACAAAACCACGTTTACATGCTTGCTTTTACTGCCTGGTATACTCCTCTGAATGGAGATGTGCGGATTTGAAGCTGGGAGTTGTTCTGGACCAGAACAAGGTGAACCCAACATTTGCTCTTCCAAAGCAGATACTATTTTCACTACAGATCTGAAGTGAAAAACTAATAAAAGCACTAGAGAGGCTGGCAGATTTGTCTGCCTCTTTCCAGAAACATGCTCATACTTCTAACAGTACTCTTCTGTCCACTTTGTCAATGGTTGGAGAGCTAATATTCAGTTTCTTTATCTTAGAAAAATTCTGAATCAAAAACAAGTGCTTGTCGACTGCAGGGCTGTCACAGCAAAAACAATGAGCAAAAACTGCTGTGAGCATTTGCAGGATAGGATAGTTTAATGCCAGTCTGCACAGTTGCCATTTTATAAGGAATAACCTGGGAAAAAATTGGTATTCCTGCTTGACTTACATATTGAATTCCTTTTACTTCTAGAGATGTCTGAAAGGAAGAGAGGCTATGTCAATTGCACTGAACAGAAGGACTAAGTGAGCACTTCAAAAATGTCCTTCTTCAGAAGGACTTCAGCTTCACTGATGGTGAAAATAATGACTTAGAAAAACATTTGTATCTCTCCGGTTAGTGGATCTTAATGCCCTATCACTAAATACAGGTCTCCGAACTGAGAGGAAAACACTGTAGAATTCCCGCCAACAGAATTTATTTTCCACACATCACACTTAGCCTTCTACCATATGGATATGGCCATAAATTGCTGATATTTTCCCTACCAGTCAGTTAAGAGGAGGAGAAGGAAGGCTCATAACAAAATTGTAAATGTTTAAAGGTTGTGCTTCTTGTCAGAAAATGTTGTTGAGTCTGCCAGTGGATAAACTTCACATTACTCAGAAAGTGATAAATACTCGCCAATGAATGAACAGATATTTTTTGAAGGTGCTTTTCTGTCATTAAGGTTTTTATAGCTTTGATAAACTCATAATTTTTAGGCATTTGAAGAAAGTTTCATAATCTGAAGAAATATTATCACTGGCTGCTAAAAATTCCATTGGTCATACATTTGTCTGGCTATGTGAACCCTTCCAGCTGTAACAGCAAAAACAAGTATCTGCATAGATGTATATGGACTTTCATTTCTATATTATATATGTACACATACATTACAATATGTATAACTCTACCTAGATGTATGTATGTTTATTTGTATACCATAATATTTCTTTCTTCTTCCTCCAAACTATTTTCACACTCATGTAATGTCACTTAAGCTAAAGACCTTCCATGCTATGAAGTTAGTATGGAAAAGGAATTTTACATTGGATAAAATTGGCTTGATGGTGTCAGCCTGCATATGTTCAGCTGAAAGAAATAGTTTTCCTTCATGATGATGCACTGCCATTTCCCAGAACAGTATTTAGCCAAAAACATTGGTGAAAACAAGTTTTATTTTGGTTTTCATTCAGAAAACAATTGGTTTATTACTAGGGGTACGATTAAGTGAAAACAGTCAGTGGGGAATTACATTCTTTGCTNGATCTCATCCCAGGCAAGCATATTGAAAAAGTTGACCAAGTACAGAATCTTCCAGTCACTGCTCAACAGAGTCAGATACTAGCCTGTTCTGCAATGAAGTAATACTCTACAGATGTGATTTTTACAGTTAACTAAACTAAATTTAAATATTTCTTCTATTTAATTCTACCTCTAATATGGAAACACATTTGTTTGATTTGCCAAGGTATGGGAGGGGCATCATTACATAGTTAAAAGCTGAAATACCTACCAATGTTAAACATTTTAAGTAAACATACACTTACTAAATGTTTCAGTATTAGATTCATATTTTACAAAAGCAAGCTGGAATAACTTTACAGGACCAATTTGGAATAAATACACGGTGTTAGAAAA
>WEIV01007315.1:155314-177926 GCA_013390005.1 Calyptomena viridis | reverse complement strand
AGCTGTTTAGTCTTATCCTGTCGTCACTACCTGGGAGAAGAAGCTGACCCCCACCTGGCTACAAGCTCCTTTCTGGTAGTTATAGAGAGCAATAAGGTCTCCCCTGAACCTTCCTTTCTCTAGGCAAAACACACCCCAGCTCCCTCAGCCTAACCTCATATGACTTACTGTCTAGACCCTGAATCAGCTATTTTGCCCTTCTCTGGACTTGATCCAGTACCTCAATGTCTTTCTTGAATGAGGGGCCCAAGACTGGACACAGTACTCAAGGTGTGGCCTCACCAGTGCCAAGTACAGAGAAGCAAACACTTCCCTGGCCCTGTACACACACATTTAAAAAATAACATTTTATAATCACCGATTTGAATTTTTATTTTGTTAAAAAATAAATTATGTTCTAGTCTGAGAATAAACTGGAACTATAAATAAAGTGATAAAAAAGCATAAGAATAAATACAAATATTTATTCAACTGTTATACATATGCAAATGTCAGAAAGTCCATTTGACAGTGGTAGTAATGAGGCTAGTTGCCACAAACTGATTGACCAAAGAACTTTTGGTGATAATAAACTTTATTCTTCCTTCTTACTTCCTAATGAGTTATAATTGTATGTAATTTATGGGAGCAGCTGATCACAATAGGAGTCATAATAGTTGACAAGCTAAATATGAATGCGATTGGCATAGAAACTAAATTCAGTCCCAGAGTCTTTTCCTAGCACTGAAAGCTTTTGCCCACTCTGTATAATGGACAAATAAATGCTCATGTTGTGATTCTGAGAGATACTCTAATAATATAGTTAAAAAAGAAAAGTTTGCCTTAGGGAACTGTCAAAACCCAAATCAACCAGAAAACAAACAAACAAAACCCCCACACAACAAAAAACACATCTTGTAAGGTCCAGAAACACTTCCCTCTGAAGTAGTCGTCATATCCAGCCTTTTAAATCGAGAGCACACTGATCTGGGATCCTCCACTATGGAACAGAGAAAGTCATGTCCAGACTGCAGTTCTTTTCACTTAACCTCTGAGTCACCCTTGGCAAAAGTCTCTCTCTGTGTCTCTGTACCTACTGTGAAAGCAAATTACAGGGGCTATTCTAAATCATGAGATTTAGGCATCTCATGCTGCCATCACAAGACAAAGCTTGAGTGCTTTTGCTCAGCTTCTTTCCACCCTTCTTTAATACATGTGCGTGAGTCATACATACAATTTGGTGGAATTAAAACATAGAAATATAATACAAAACCCTAGCTGTCCTTCACCACAATTCACAGCACTTTTATTATCATATTATTCTCAATACAGAGCTTTATTTCAATAAGTCTTCCGGCATAGGAAGAGTAAATCTATTTAGAACTATATTGTTACACAATTCAGCAATGTGTTTCTTCTGTCAAAAACCAGCAAGTCTCTTTAGAGCACATTTGTGTTAATTCAAGTTCTTCAAGTGTTCTTTTCCTCTTTGTTTCTTAGCTTGTTTGCAGTGGCATGAATAGTTTCAAATCCCCCTTTTGTGTCCAGAGCTCACATGTTACTGAGTGAAACACAACACTGAAGTTGGAGCTCAAAGTCCAAAACACTGAGTCAAGCCTTGTGCTAGTGTTATTCACTGTTTTCTATAAAAATGTTCCTGTTAACAACAAGACTGAGTGTTTCTATGTGCTTTGCATAATTTCCCTGTAAAACCATTCAAAATTTGTTTTTCCAAACATACCAATTAACAAGTATCTCCCACTGACGCTGTCATATAAAAGCTTTCAAGGCTTTTATCCCTGCATCCCAAGTGAAAGTTTATTCTTGGCAACCTATACTGGAAGATGTTATTTGCTCTGGTTGTGCTAGTTAAAGTGGAAGCTGTGACCCATAAAAGGAACATTCAGTCTTTATTTTAATTTATCTACATACAATTTAACATCACTGTATTTTCTGGTAATGTGTCATGGAATGGACAGCAGGAGTTCTGAAATGTGTTTGTGATGGTCTCTTCCAAAATTAAGGAATGTAAACTGCACCCAGACTATATCCAAACATTCTGCCATTGATTCCACTGGGAAACAAAGCTATACAATGAAGAGCATCTGCTAACCCTGAGCAGCAGGCCAGCTAGAGAGAGTCTTGTCATTATTTATTTAAAACAAAACTAGAAAATGTCATTAATGCAAACCTTGTTTGGTAAAATGCTTAAGAAAATGACAGCTTTGTATGACCTTAGTTTAATCAAACCATGCATAAAAAATTCAGCATTGCATAAGCTTTCATAAGTGTTTAACAAAAAGGAGATATGAATACCATGAAGATGAAGAATTGTCAAGCAAGAAAAAGGCAGTATTTTGAAAGACTAACGGTCTGAAACCACCAATGCAGACTTAGACTGAACATTAACAAAGTTTTCTTACTGGCAAAATGTTGAGCTTGCTTAGTCCAGCATAAAAATCTAAAAGGAACTTACAATTCTCTGTTATTAATTAATGGGCATTAAAACATGATTTTCTCTTCCAACATAGATAGGTAAAGCATATTTTAAAGAATTAATAGCTTAAATCTCTCATGTATTAATTTCTAACCATTTATTGCTGCCTGTGACTGATGTAGCACATGCACTGGCACATATGCACACTTTACCCTTTGTCTCATCGACTCATAATAATCCTGCCCCTTTCTCAATTTGAAAGCATGCTGTGATGTCTCGGTGAGATGTGTATTGTTTCTGAAGAACACTATATTAACATGCTCATCTTCAAGAATACTAAGCAGCTGAAGTATGCTCTGTAGATTAAAGCACAGCATGCAGATTGCTTCCACCCTGGTAGAGGCTATGGGGCACATCTTGGGAGACTATTATACTGACTAAATCCTTGTCTAGAGTAGGACAAAAGGTGCATTTTAAAAGCATGTGCCTGGCAAACCGAAGTGATATTAACAATAGCCAGTAAAATGATAATGTCTAAGGCAACAGCTAAGGACCCTGAGACTTATGTTACCTTTTTTGTTATGTGAATGCTATCCTTTTGTAGGAAATTTAATTAAAATATTGTTTGGGGAATTAGGGGACAGCTTTTCTTTGTTTCCATCCTTTGCTCACTATTATGGCTGTTCAACATTTTAAGTGATGCAGAACGAATGTTAATGGTAAATTGCTGGAGTGTGATAATTGATTTCTTTATTAATAAAGGAGATTTAATGCTCCATGGAAAGCTTGATCTAACTCACCATTAGAAATTTTGCTCTAGGAGTCATCTACAAAGTACAACTCTTTACCTTGAAGGCTGCTTATTTGTCTTGCTAAGCATAACTGCCTTTGCACAACTGCTCATCATATGTGGTATGTGATATTTTGGAATCACTAAGTGTTTAATACTGTCATTAATTTCCGGTGGAATTGTACTCAGCACTTCTAAGAGCCAGTTCTGTGGAAAATGAATCTGTTCTGCCATGAAACATTCACAAGGGCACCCACAGCAGGCTTATGATGAAGAAAAGCAGGGGACAAGTCTGTCTCAATTTGAATGTGTATGCAATAACTCTACATGACAGGTATCGTGCAGAGCACAAGCAGAGAGCACAGCAGGGGCCTCCAGAGGACGGGCACACGGAGCCCCAGCCTAGCAGACACAGATCAACAATCATCAATCACCGGTCACTAAAGGAGTACAACCCAGAGAGATTCATAAACTCTATCTTTTCCTGTTATAGGGGGTTAGGAAGTATGTATATCCCACATGTATAAAAGATCACATATTTGATGAAAACATGAGAGAGGTAAAGTGAAAAAGCACAGTTACAACCTCCAGAAGAGAGGGTTGGCTCCACCACCATCCCTCAGTCCACAGAACACCAGACCCACCCGTTCTAAGGGTTAGCCACAGCACCCTACCCTCACTGGGCAAACTCCACAGTTTTCTGCTTTATTTGTTGTAACATTTTACCTCTGCAGACTCAGCAATTGCATGTACAGCATTACCTTTTACTACGTCTTATAGTAACACATTAGAATCATGAAGAGCTCTGTGCATGTGTGTGTGTCAAAAGGTCAGTCATGAGGAGTAAATCTGGGAAAAACACCTTGACCCTTCACTCCAGCAAAAGTAGTTGACACACTTTGGGCAGTACCACAACAGCAAATATGGTAACAGAAAAAGTAGAAAAAAAGACTTCTGTGCCTTCCAATCAAAAAAGAGAAAAAAGAAAAAAAAAGTGTTTTAAATTTGGATAGTTTCAGACGCCAGCAAAGCAACCTTTCTTGTTTAAATGTGTACTTCCAAGATGACATTACTGAGAGCAAAGCTGTCATTCTGATAGACGTTATCACTGCCCCAGCTGTGCTCTGTGCACACATTCCAAGGCTGTTTGTTTAAATCACCTCCAACTAACAAGAGGTGATATGAGAGTAATCTGGGAAGTGTGTGAAAATTGCCTGAGGGCAATTATGAATGCTATTTAAGCAATAGTTTTTCTAGCATACACTGAAGGACTTCCATAAGGATGCCAGAGCTACTCCGGAGGCCTATGTAGGATGTCAAAAAGTTTTAATATGTGTTACAATATGAAATATTTATTCCTTGCTATCTTATTACTTCTATGAGAATTATTAAATCTCATTTTAGAATTACTAATGACTCATGTCAAACAGACACAAAAAATGTTAAGAACCAAAACTCCAGCTGTTGCAATTCAACATATTCTGAATAAATGGAGCCTCAAGTGCCATCTAGCGTAGACCTGACCCTACAATTCTATCATGAGTTCACTCCTTTCATGTTACTTAGCATGTCTATCAAAGGAGGTGTGTTATGTACTTTAAGTTTCTACAGGTGCATGAGAATACAGTTAGTATTTCAGAAACCTTAATTAGCCTCAAACTCTATTAGCATTAAGAAATTTCAGCAAGACGTAATTTTTGGTCAAAATTTCAAATCAGAAAAAAAATTGTCTTTAAAACGCATGTATTGTCTTGGTCAAGGAGAGGAATTTATAGCACAGGCAGGCAAATTAACTTGATGCAATTAAACCCTGAGGATTAGTACAAAACTGAGAAGCCTCATCTCTTGTGAATCTCTGTTCTATAGACTCTGGTGTCCATTATCCTGCTAAGTGAAAGCGGCAACCTCTGCTTCCCAGTGGCACTCATTAGGGTCTTTTTTCCTGCAACTACAGAGGAATTTGTTCTCTTTGAGATAACTTCATACTTTGTTAAATAAGGCTGAAGTTGTTCCACATGTTCAAAGAATTACTAAGGAGTGTTAACAGTCAGTACAACGAAAAAAAAAAAGCAAATAAGTCAGTCAAATACTGTCCTTGAAGAAAAGACCATACATATAAAATAACTAAAAGAAAGAGTCAGCTCTGATCACACTCTGTCAGAAATATGTTCAGAAACTACAGCTCAAACAGATTCAGATGTTAACAATGCCATTATACCATGCATAATACCAGAAATCATTTTAAAGAAATAGTGGCAGCTTTGTGGAAAAAGACTATTTGATATTCACAGTCATTGAGAGTAGCTTGGGCACTTTGAAATCACATTTTATCACTGATACATCTAGGATTTATAGCTTGCTTTCTCTTTGTTTTACAAATGATTTCAAAACACATTGTAAATAGATCCATACATAACATTAAAGATAATCTAAATTACACACATATAGAGATGAAACTGATGAGAAAATGCATTGTTTGTTATTTAATTTCAACATGTACAGAAATATTTTTCTTCAATAAAAAGTATTTTCCATCAAAGAAGCACAGAATGAAAGAAGAACAGGAATCAAGGATAATGTTACCTACACAATCTGCATACGAAATTTCAAGACAGTTTATTTTGCCATTTTCATGCATTCCTGCCCTTATAAAAGACTCTGTCTGGCCTTCACCAGACATATAAGCACAGGAGAAAGCCTACAACACAGAAAGAAACACCAGGAACAAACAGTTCATTACAAGAACCTTATTTTTGCAGGCCTTCACATTTACACAATGCTTTTTGGTTTATTGCTCTGATTTCATATTACAGAGGTCAAAGTATATCAATAATGGCTTACCATTTGAAGTGCTCTTTGACACAAAGTAGAAGGAAGTACAGAAGAAGAAATGTCTGTTCAACAAGTTGCGAAAGTGTCTGCTCCAGTCACCTGGTTCATTGGGAAGTATATGCAGATGCCAAACCCTAGCACGCTTCAGTAAGAGTCTTGTATTTAAAAATTCAGCAGAATCCATCTTTCTTCTCTTTTTATTATCTAAATATAGTAAAATGTCAGAATTCTTCTAGATTTCCCCATATGCAGTCATTTCTTGTTAGAGATTGAATAGAAAGCTGTAACACAACCAACTTTTTGGCCAAAAGCAGATTCTAACAAAATCAGCAGGATGATGCTGAATTTTCTAAAGAGAATTGAGACGTATTTACAGGTAGAATAATTATGACAATATCACATATCTTCATGATACCATTAGCTTAGAACTGAATTCTAAAACAAAATTACAAATCACTGCGTATGAAGTGGTCTAAAACCTTTCTTGGCTTCTGATGCATTCAGCATGGATTGAACAAGCATTCATTCACAGTATTAAATGTTATACTAGTTAATAAACATACTATTTATTCCAAATGCCAGAGCAGGAAAAAAAAAAGCATGGCATATGCTCTGTGGTAAATGTTAACAAGTAGAGATTTTCTGCAGCAAACAGATATTCTGCATGCAACCAGGTTTGGTTACAACTCCTCACTCTTTGAAGCTATCCTTATTGCAGTCCAAAGACAGCTGAGAAATTAAAAATAATAATGATAAAAAACCTGGTGATGGGGTGAGATGATTTTTTGTTTTATTTAAAAAATGAACCAACCAAACAAGTTAAGGTCATCCTACTCAAAGTTTTAATTTTGCTTCTGCAATACTTGCTGTTTTCTGGTAAACAGAAAATAAAGCATGAGAAGTTAAATATTTTCCCTGTAATTTTTCCTATGGCTTCATTACAGTCATTTTCATGTCTGATTTAGAGAGTTAATAATTTGAAATCATCTACTCCTTAACACGCCCCCTCTACACAGTCCCTGAAGTATTCTACCATCTTGGCACATAAAATTCCGGTGCCCATTCCCCATGGAAGGAGAAGCCAGGGCTGCTGTCTGAAGTAGCTCATTGCTACTATGCAGTTCAAGAAATTTCGTTATCATCTTATTTAAGTGAAGTTATACATTTCTGACCTGATCTATTTCAGTAACTGAAGGTGTTGAAATGCTATTAGGTTACTGGTATATTATTTGGATTGTTAAAATTAATACTAATAACTTTATTATCATCACTACAATGTGTATAACTTTTTATATATGCATATACATATATGCATAAATATGTTTCTCACCAGCTGGAGATTAATGACATTTTCTGAGCAATATAAGAAGGAAAAGTACAATACAGTATTTTTTTTATCTGTAGAATGTCTTTCTATCTTAAAGTAGGCTCAAGAGAGTTACTAGATTTCCCATTTCTGTACACTATGTTATTACAAAGACTCATTAGCTGATCATATCTTCTTGAATCAGCCATACATAACATCTCTTATTGCAGCAGTAGTACGTATTTTTTATGCTTGGGGCTCATTACAATGTGCTGCTTGTCCTCACCATCCCTCTTCACTATGCTGTCTTGTATGCATGCTGTTGCTCACTAATATTAATATTCTACTCTAGAACTCGAAACTGGTATACTAAAATCATTATTATTGGGGAGAAATTCAAACCAGAACAAGAACAAGAAGATGTCCCTATGAAGAGTAGAGCTTATTTAAAAAGAAACCTATAATGACTAAAGAGAAAATTAAAACAAAATAAACACAAACAAACAGACGAAAATTACACTGTACTGAAAAGAAATAACTGCACTTGAAGTCAAATTCATTGCAGGGACAACATCATCTTCAGTGGAATTGTATCTAACAGCAACAGGGAGCATTGCCAAACATTGCTTTTGTTTCTTCATTTAGTCCTTATTTTAAAAGGTCAGAACTAAAAGAGAAGAACATAAAAATTATCATCTATTTAATATCTAGTTAAATTCTACTGGCTGACATCATTTAACCTCTTTCACATTGTTTGAGAGTTTATTTTTTGTTGTTGGGTTTTTGGAGTGTGTTTCTTTTGTTTAGTTTTGTTCGTGTTGTTTGTTCGTTTAGGGTTTTTTGTTGTTTATTTGTTTGGTTTTATTTTGGTTTGGGGTTTTTTTTGTGAGGGAGTGGCATTGTGTTTGGTTTTGTTTGGATTTTTTTGGGGGGGAGGGGTGTTGTGGTTAAAACTATCCCAGCTCAGCATTTATTGTGATTATAAGTGTCAGATTAAATTAGTTCTAAAAAAAGGTATCTGCAAAATTCAATGTAAATATTCAGAATAATCCATGTCATTCCATTTTTATCTTACCAGATATTGTACTCATATCTTCTGCAGACTTCCTAGATTATACCGTTCTTTTTTGTCTTAAAATTAATCTCCTCTTGAAGCTCTAGATATTCTACAGTAATAAATGTTTCCATGACAAAGATGGATAAAGTTTTGTTTCCTTAGACTGACATGGTACCAGAGAATGTTGCCAAATGTGCAACTATTTTCCAGTAACTGAATTTAAAAATCCACATCCAGACAAAACTAATCGTACAAAAAGGGAGAATAGTTTTCTAGTAGCAGCTATCTTTAAGATTAATTTCTCTCTAATGTCAGACTATATCAGATTGTGTTGTGTGGCATTTTCATCTGCAGCTGCACATGCTCCCATACCTTCAGGAAGTTGCCTGGGAAATGGTGACCTGATGATGGAGAGGACAAGACAGGAAACATTTTCAAGTCTCCATGAACCGAACCTCCAATGAAAATCCATGGAGATGCTATTTCTGATGTGCTAAAACTAGAGATCATGATTCAAAATGGCATTTAAATTAAGAAAGCAGAGGTGATAGTTTCACTATCAATATACACAAGTCTATTGGAACACAGAAAGAAGTATCATAAAGTGAAACCACATTTGCAGACTTTTAAAGATTTTGTATATCTGAATAAAGAAATTCTAATATATAATTTTGATGTTTCAAGTTCAAAATTACATCTGAGTATACCAGACAGTTCATTAAATATTATGCTTTGAATCAAGATTAATTTCTGAACAAAATACTTATTGGCCAGGTACATTAAAGACAGCTACACTAGCTGCTAGTTTTTTCTAGCTAGTGGTTGATGACTTTTTCTTTCCCTTTATTATGTATTCTATAGTCAAAGTAGTCTTATTCATTTTGTGCAGTAGTTGCAGCTCAAAATTCCCTGAGGAATACCTGTCAAGAAATACCATTTAGTTTTCACTCAGCTTAATATTTGCATGAGTGAAGAGAAACCATAGTGGTTTGCCTTTAAAGTTATCTTAACATGGATTGGGGGCAGGGAGGGAAAGGGGTATGGGTTTTTTTAATGCATACATTGTATAAATAGTTATGCTATAGTGTGTTTCACACTACATTAACCTTAAAATAACAATTACAGATGACCAAATTGGTGGGAATTTTAACTAATGTTCCTTAATTTCCAAAGTTGCCTGTCATTGTTCTTAGACAATGTTTAGGTCTGACCTCATTCCACATCCAGAAGATTTCCTGCCAGACCAGAAGGAGATGTACATTCACCTATATGCAGTAATGTGTTTAATTTGTATTAAATTAAATATTCTAATATAAGAAGACAAAATCCCTTAAGGGCACTGTGAAATACTGCAGAAAGATTTTATGTAATAGGTCAGCATAACCACAGGCTGAATACATAACCTGTATTCAAGCACCTGCATCTATCACTGCAACATGAATTTAAAGGCACATATGAAAGCACACCAGGCTGTGGTACTAACTTATCAACACTATGGATACTCATATTTTATTATTTGTCTTCTTATCATCAACAGTATTTAATATGTTAATGGCATTATTTTATACGCTCATTAGGTTAGTACTGGAACTTATTTTTCTCCTCTGTCCACTTTTCCCCAGATTAGCATCAGGGGCTCACAGCAGAATTAATTTCACTCAATTTGTATCTTAGCCATAAATTTTTGTTATAATCAACACAAGGTAAAACAGATCTTCACATTACAATTAATCTGATGTGTTGAATCTGAGGATTCAACAACCATCTGTACATGCAAGGTCACATTTGGGCCTTTTGATTTTCACCACCCTTTGCGTGCACACTTCTAGATTAATTAAAAATGGAGATATTTCAATAGCTGGACTGAATTACAGTTAGGATCATGAACCCCTAATAAAAATTACCTATAAACTTCAAACCTACAAAATTAATGTAAAATTTAAGGTCTCTTTAAATTCCTGTCCCCAGAAAAATCATCTTCAGACTTGAGTATTTTTGTAGACTGTGACTTCTACAGAATAAAAGCATTAATTACTGTCATGTATGCAGGCCTAGAAAGTTTGAACTGCTAGATTTAAATATAACTTTGAATAGTAGAAGAAGCATTAATCAGCAAAGTTTAGTGACTCAACTCATATATTTAAATCTCAGTTTACATTTCCAAGGATAGGCCAAGAGAGTAGAAAGCAGTGTGTTCATGAAGGTGAAGTCACAGAGCATAGCCTTTGCAGCTCATCAGTACACAGTTCTGAGAAAGGAAGGTCAATTTCTTACCCTATATATTATCATGGTTTTGTAATCCTGCCAGCCTTTAGTATTATTAGAATTTGGGAAATTGAAAACCAGCTTTTCTTACAATACTTACAATGACATACAGCCAAGGTATTAGATTTTTTTGAACAGGAACATTGTCAATACAGCTGTATATATTGTCCATGAACATGTCAATAAAGTTACAGGTTTCTAGCAGAATCAGAGTTCCTGTGAGAATGCAATAAGTAGAGAATAAAGTCATAATGAAGAGTGACAGCAAATGTCATTAACGAAACAGCCTGTATTTTGTTACAGTGGTGTGCACTGTTGATCTCTTGTGACTTTTTTAGAGTTGATTCACAGAAACTGCAGCAAAGGTAACATTTTTTTTTATTTTTGGAGTAGGGTGGTGACAATTTTGGCCTTAGCTCCCCTGAAATGTGAGAGAAATGTATACTAACTGACTCTATTACAGATGGCAAGAACTTTTACAAGACAAATGTCATTATCACATAGACATATCCTTCTCATCTGAAGGTAAATTACATCTTTGCTATGTACTCTAATGTAGACAACAGGCAGGGAACGTTAATAAAAGACTATGAATATTACGAATGACTCAAGGGAGGGCAGCAGTTCTGAAATAGGTCCACAGTGTCAGAAGAACACTGCCTTGCTTACACTAAACATACATTCAGTTAAAAAAAAGCTGCTGAAGATGCACAAAATGGGATGTATATGTAATGGCAGCACAATGTGAGATTTTAATCATAACATCAACAGCTTTGCAAGTTTTGTATCTCATATTCGGCAGTACAAAGACATAAAGCTTCTTTCCACAGATAGAGAAATCCAACTTCCTTAACTATTTCAATTTCAAAATTAGTGATTAGCAAATATGATTTAGGAGCAAAGAAATAGAGCTTGGCCACTTCTGCAAACATCTGCTTTGACCACCATCAAAATCACAAGACTCCAGGTGATCTATTTTCATTCTCCTAGGAAACATCATATTTTTCTCCTTGTACAATGCAATTCTGAAGAAATTTTCTCTCATGGACATGTGCCAAGAGAAGGGGTTGGGAGAAATAGGAAAAAGACTGTAAGAGAAATGCTGTGACAGCACACATGGGCTACTTTACCTGTTCATCCTTATGTGTTCTTATGCAGAGTAATAAGGCTTGTCTTTTTATCAAGCCCAATGGTCTAATATTGAGAAATAGCACAGAACCAGACAGTGCAGGCTGAGGTGGTTTTCCAGAAGTGCTCATTAGAGAACATGCTGACATTTTATGGAGATTACTAGAAATGCACGAACTGTGAACAGTAAATGTCGACAGAGTCATTATGGAAGAGCACCTGCATTGTCTTAGGAGACATAAGCAAGGAAATCTTTGCTTTTATTGTTCCTTGACCTCAAGATTGGTGGTCTTCTAGACAGACATGCTAGATACAGATTAAACTTTTATTTAATCAGGATTATAAAACAAAATAAAACAAAAAAACCCAACCAACTTTCAAAGATTCTCATCCACCTTTATGAGAAATTCCACTAATACATAGAAATATAAAGTCTGGAAATTCTAGTTCATTTATCAAGGTCACACACTGAGAATTTTAAGCAGACCATATATCAACCCAAAATCATTCTAGGAAAAATCACATCACCATTCAGTTTGGGAGTTCCTCCCAAAATAATTTCTGACTTTAAGATTCTGGGTGAAAAATGATATGCAGATTTTTAGAAGAAAGTACATTTGTTTTAACTTTTCTGGGGAACTGTTAGAAATACCTTCATGATTAAAGTGAACTAGTATTTATGTATTTTTACCTATGAACAGGATAAAAATATGTTGATGAGTGTATAGTAAGATACATAGGAACAGAGATCACAAAATTCATATTGCGGTGTCTCACATAGAAAAGCAGTATTTAAAATATCATTACAGGGTCAAATACAAAGGGCCATCAAGGGCAGACTGTAAACTAACATAACCTTAATTCTGTCATTTAGGCAAATTGTTTGTGTTATTAAGTCATAGATTTTAAATGGTACTTGTGACCTAATGCCATTCTCAAAAGTCACTTCATTAGGAATCATAACATTAGTAAGAAACTAATGACGTGTAGATTTGTAACTCACTTGTTAAGCTGTATTGCTTCAGGGTTTTAGCTATGCTATTGTCAGACAACAAAGTAAGTACTATAGGTTCAAGTTGAACTTCAATATGAACTAGATGGTAAATTTATTTACACATATCTGTTAAAGCATTTTTTATTGCCCATAGTTTTCATCCCAGAAAAAATGATCAAGAACAGGATATTATGTGGTACACAGGATATTATGTGGTACACATTCTTCCTCAAGCTAAGGAAGAACCAAGGAAGTTGAAAGCTAAATTTGATTTAGTGGCAGAATGTATTATTGCCTGAGAGGTAGTATGAGTTCAGTTAACTCTACATTGAAGGAAACATGGCACAAAAGGTACCAAAACCTCACAAACATAAATATATATGAGCAGATATGTTACAAATTTGCAGAAAAGAGGAAGGAAAAAACAGTGGAAAAGCACTCTGGCCAGATAAATGCTGAGCCTACACTGTCACACATGGAAAAGTGAGCTACATAGGAAAGTATGGAACTGTACATCAAAGGTATATTGAAGAAAGCAGTCATTCAATAGTGAGAAGAGGACCAACTTTAGCTGTAGAAAACATTCCACCAAACTTTAAAAATCATCAGGATTGCCATTAGACAAAAAATGGACAGAAGCCCATCAATAGGTTTCTATCGAATTCTGATTTAAATGTCAGTGTAGTGCCCACAGAAGCCTATGTGAATGCAAAATGTGCTACTCCCATCTTTACTTCTTAACAGAGCACAACACTGGTTTTACAATTTTTTTACAATTTTTGCAATTTACTTCTGCTTTTTGTGATATATGTAGGAAGTTACTGAGTAAGGCTGAATTCCAAAAATGAAGATGACTCATAAGTAGCATTTGCTTTAAATATGAAGAAGTTCTGGCCTGAGCAAACTAAAAAGAATCAATTTAATAATGCTAGGTTTTGTGATCCTAAAGTTGCACATGGAGGCATAGGTAATCAAGAATACAGATGCTTTAATAGATGAATTAGACTCTGCGCTATTGCACCATTTGGATTACATGTTTAGACTCTATACCAACATCAGTCTGAGATTTGGTGTGTTTTCTATGTTCGCTAAGGTGTAAATTGTAAACAATGTAATTTACAAGTTAATTGGCTTCAAAGGAAAGAATTTATAAAACCTTGGCAAACCATATTTTTCTGGGTTATTGCTCTTCTTCTTTCAAACAGACAGCCTAGGGAAATAATATGCAAAACCTCTACAGTTAATGAAACAATATCAACCAGTAATAGCAATGACAGAAATAAAAGTCAGTAATGACAGAAAGTTCCAAGTTCACACTTCCTCCCACAGTTTTTATTTAGCACCATTATCCATCTGTGGAATTCCTATTTTAATTTCTGTGTTAACTATTCACTTTCTTAATGTCTTATTGTTTACTAATAAAATCTAACAGATACAGTATCAACAGTTTTTCATGCACTTGAAATGCTAGCAGAAGTTCACTTTCCAGAAAATCCCATTGCAGACTCTTCAATAGTCATAATCTTTTGAAGTTTGAGACCATTTAAGTAGAATTTATGCAAGGAGTTTGGGAGAAAGGAAGGTTATAAATGAGAAAGTTATACCTGTATTGTGTTCACCAACATAATAAGCAGTGCAACACTGTACAGTCTTTCCATGAAAGATGACAATCTACAGGGAAATTCAGACTGAATTACTCCTTTTGGAAGAAGAGGGAAGAAAAATAAGAAAGGTTGTAAGAATGTAGGGAATAGCTAGTACGAGCCTTCTGCCCTCCTCAAAATGTCAGTGCTACAGATAGTGAGGTGCTGCAACTGTAGCCTTCCCCTTGTCCAGTCTCACTCCTTCTTCAGCCCAGGCATTGTTTCTGCCTCAGGCACTGGTAGGAGGAGGC
The DNA here is from genome assembly GCA_013390005.1 of Calyptomena viridis. Classification (NCBI taxonomy): domain Eukaryota; kingdom Metazoa; phylum Chordata; class Aves; order Passeriformes; family Eurylaimidae; genus Calyptomena; species Calyptomena viridis. The sequence continues at coordinate 163,244 of WEIV01007315.1, read as the reverse complement.
TTCTTCAGGGCTTGCCAAGGGGTGAGTGTGCCCCTGCACTCCCCTGGGGATGGCTGAGGGAAACGGAGGACAAAGAAGGTGCTGGCGGCTCTCCGTGGTTACATATAATATAAGTTTATTCACTCTAGAGACAATGGGCCTCGTGAGGGTCCAAGCTTACCAGGGATAACCAGGGAAGAGCCCTTCCCATTTCCGGCCTATGATTCTTATAGGGGGTTCCAGCCAACGGGGAGAGAGGACAGGGGAGGGGACAAACCATCTGGGGTGAGAGGTGGGGATATAACAGAACATACCAAGTAACGGAACAATAATATACAGTGAGAAATACATGCTAATTACACATTACCACACTGCAACCATATTCAGAACTCTGCTGCAGGAATTGGCAAATGGGGCAGATTAGGTGACTTTGGCATTCACTGGGCAGTGAGGTGGATGTAGATAATCTGATCTTAATTCTTCTCTAGTAGACAAAATTTTCTGCATACAAAAAGCACAAAATGAAAAGAAATAAATGGAGAAAACACAAGATAATGGGAAGATAGTCATAAAGGAATTCAGAAGAGTAGGATGCTAAATACTCCAACACAGAAATACCAGGGTATAACTTCCACATATTTTTTGCTATTCCCTATAGTCACACATGCCACATCCTTCTTTAGTGCAATGAGCTATGTATTTGCCTTTGGATCGTTTCCCTCTCTCAACTAATTACCGTCCCAAAGACTGAGAGAAGATGGTTCCAGAAAAAGGCTGATATCATGCAACAACTTCAGTTGTGACTGCAATTCATATTGTTTCAGGTGCAGACAGTCCTCAGGCCATTGGGTGGTCAATCAGTATGATTTGACTTCAGCAGAGAGAGGCATTCACCACTTGGACTGGCCACCATAGCACTGTGCCAGCCCTGAAGGAACCTGTTTGAACTTCTCAGTCATGTTTCACCTCCTAGCTGATTTGGCCAGGACTGAAAGAAAACACTGAATGTTTGTAAAGACAACTAAGCCAACTGTAAACAGCTCTGCTGTAATAATCCTCGTTATAAGCAGAAAAATAGCCTCTAAAAGTAATAAGACAACCAGTAGCAACTTCTATAAATAATGCATACAAATAATATCCCGTAAGAGTAAATTACATTGCTTCTTAGGGTGAAACTGGAGTTGATTTTATTCATTACTTATCAAATGCTAACTCCAATGTTTATGAAAAATTTTGAATGTCAATAAGTAAAATATACAGCATTTATTATATTATGTTTTAAATGACATTTACAGACATCTGCTTTTGATTTTTGAGTCAAGAAGGCGAGTTCTGTCAGTGTGAGTTTACTTTAATACCTGCAAGATTAATACTCAATGCAATTGGGTGTTTTTATCATTTTATTATTCTGTGTTTCTGCCAGCCCAGAAGCCTAGCTTCTGTAACAATATCTGAGTGCAGGAGGAGTGTACAAAAATGCCATAACGAGTTTTAGAGAAAATATAAACATGGATAAATACTAAGGCCAAACTCACAGGCAAGGGATAAATACTATCTATGAACGTATGAGTTCAGTGTCTCCAAAGTTTCCATCACGCATCTCTTTTTATCATGAATGCGGTCAGTTATCTAACAACCATTTTCAAGAATGCTCTCCGATGGTTTCAGCACTATCTGATCACTTCTAGGCAGTAATGATGCAAAATTGCTTTATTATTTCTCTTCTTTTAATTGCCATTGCCTCCAATTTCTCCCTCATCATACTATCTATACTTAGGTGTCGAGGAAGAACTTGGAATTCTAGTTTTGGTATGAACAGCTTAACTGAATTTTGTATTAACTTCTAAAATTATAAGCAATACTACAGTTTTTTTCCAGCATCCATGGCCATCAGGTTGACAGAGTTGATTCTGTCCCTCTACTCTAACGACACCCTACCTGCAGTATCGCACAAACCTCTATGTTCTCCAGCACAGGAAGGACATCAGCCTGTTGAACCGATGCCATCAAGATGACTAGAGGACAGGGGTGGAGCATCTCCATTTCAATTTCCTTGATAATTCCAGCAAGAATCTTTGCTTCTGAAGCTGTTGCAAAATGAATTGTTGGATTTTTCTCCCAGTTTTCCCTTCAAACTTCCTTGTTGTAGGCTTAAATTACAAAGAAATAATTTTAAAATATATCCCAGCACATCAGTGACAGACTATCTGATTTAACAAATTTTAAATTGTATAATTAAAATTAGATCATCCAGGATTGTGTTCCTCACAAAAGCTCTTGGAAATAATGTGTACACTCATTTCCAGCACAAAATACAACCTATCATACAGGCACCACATCTCCTTTGGAGTGCTATATTAAGTCAAACATGTTTACTTCTCTCTGTCCCTGTCTCTCTCTTCTGTGCAGCATTCAGTATTTCTTTTTCTATTTACACAGTGAAGGATGCACACCTATCTGGTGCTTCAATTTACCACTCTACATGGCCAGAGTGCAATTCATCTGATTAAATGTAGACATCTACACTTTAACTAATCACTTCAATTATCTTTTCTGGCCAAGAAAAAAAAATAGATATGGTTAGTACACAATTGCTCTCAAAATGTCTATTTCTCTCCATTGATTGAAATGAGAATTTAGGGTGACAAGCTCAAAGGCAGGCAACTTCTTTGTAGATCAGTGTATTTGCTGAAATGGACCTCGCACACAAAATCTCTTGAGAGGAAAGAAAGGTTTACAATGTCATACAAAATTCAAAAGAATCTTCATTCTGGAGGTGTGAGTTAACCTGACTGGCAGCTCAGCCTCACACAGCCACATGGCTATCTTTATTATTCTAACCTCTTCTAGTCACTCAACCATTCGACACACTAATCAGGGGTGATTCTTTTAATTTCTTAGTATATATTAAACAAATAGTCTGACGCCATAAAAATTCAGCAAATGTACTAACCTGTACTTTCTAGAAAAATAAACATCAAATTGGTATTCTCTTGGATCCTTTGCCACTCTTATTTTTTTCTACTTGCATTTTTCCTTTTTCAGAAAGGATAAAGAGGAAGAAAAATATGTAAAAAGCATAAAAAGAAAAAAGGGGAGAAAACCACTTCCAGAAAATACAAAAATGAAGTGCTGACTTTTTAACGTGAAGAACTGCTGTATTTTGTCCAGTTCAGTTTTAATTTCAACTTTTCTTACTTTTTCTTGACTTCACTTAAAGCCAGCTCCCCAGATAATTGTTTAATGATTGATGTAACTAATAAATTAAAAAGCACGGAGGTGAAGTCAGATGAACAGATTGAATGTTACACCCATTTTCATCAAGAGCTACACTAAAAAACATAAAACCTTATGTGAATGTTGTTCTAATTTCTATCTTAAATCTCACTTTGTGGCTAGAAGTTCGTGTCCTTTTACAGAGTATGTTACATTCTGAATAAGATGAGGATTAATAAACTGTACAAGTTAACTGTGAATAAATCCAGAATAATAGTTAAATATTTTAACAGTAATCTATGCAATGATTCATGTGTCAGTAACTCGAAGAATTTTAAATGTATATCTATTTGAAAGGTATATATAATAATGAGCTACAGTTCAGTATGTAGTCTTCCTTTTGAGTTAATATTTTAGAAAACAGGGGCTCCCACAGGGACTTTCCAGGGAACAGAGGGAGAAAAGTTAGAGAGAGAACAAGGCTGGATAAGCCTCAGGAGAGCAAATTGGAATTGTTTTCCCCTGCTGCCAGGGATTTGGGGACCCGCGGGGCAGGACTGGGTTTTGGAGCTCCTGTGACTCTGACAGGGATGGGGAAAGGGGCCCTAGAACCTGTGCCGTGAAGAGAGGGAGAGAGGAGAGAGAGGGGGAAGGGCAGGGTAAGTTTTTCTAGCCCAAACCAGGAATTTGCAATGAGGAAGGGATTCAAGTTGATGCCAGAGCTCCACAGTGTTCAGAGCACAGTCTCTTAGGTCCCGGCCTAGCCAGCACGTGGTCAGAGATGGCGTCGTTAAAGTCCCAAGGAGCAGCAAGTCCATCCAGCAGCGCAATGCAGCCAAAAAGAGCAATGGTGTCTGGGCTTCACTGGTTTTATACCCTTGGTCCTGGCCCAGAATTCGTCACATCCCACACCTGCATGTAAGTCTTTTTTCCCATGCTTTTCTTACCTCTGGAGGGTGTAGTCTTGCATCCCATTGGTTGATCTTCTGGTCCCAAACCATGGGAAGTTCCTTTGTTTTTTTGTCATGTGTTCTGGTTAAAACGTGGAGGCTGCCCTCCTCCAACCTAGGCACTCTGCGCCACCCTTCCAACACAGCAACCCAGGGGACCATGGCCAAGGGACTCGCGCGGCAGCTATGGCATTCCTGAGTGCTGAGGGGGCGACTGCCCCCCCTCAACCTGGACACCCCTCACTGCCCCACCAACACAGCAGCCTGGGGAACCACGGCCATGGGACCTGTGCCATGGCCATGGCACTCCCGAGTGCTGAGGGGGCGGTGAAGTAGCCGCCGCGCACTAGCACGGTACCACGCACCATGGCGAACGGAATGGCCCATCCTGTGTGAGGGATGGCAAGTGCAGGCGGCAGTGGCTGGTGGTGGCAGCCAGCGGCACAGAGCCACAGGCACAGTGAACATCACCCAGCCCAGGGTGACCGTGGACTGCCCCCCCCATCCCACGCTGGGAGCTGCGGCAGGCCAGCGGCTCTGCTCCTTGGCAGCACCAGGGAGGGGGCAGCCGATGACAGTGGGAGAAAAGAGGGGCTGGGCTCACATCCCCTCCCTGTAAGCAAAAGGGGGAAAAGTGTTCCGTAAAATAAAACCATAACAAGACTATATTCAGAACTAAAGGTAAACCCCCTTCCCACCTAGTACTGAAAAACACTTTCACATCATGTATTCAAAAATACATGCCACATCAACATACTTTGGTTTTTTAAGCCTTTTACTTAAATGGTTCAATTGCTGTCTTTTTAAGTCTACATATTGAGCCATTAGCACAAAGTTAAGGATGTGCACCATGCATCAGCATGCATTAAGAAAGATATGTTATAAATTAAGAAGGCAGTAGATTTTACATTTAGAGCATCAGTGCCAGCTGATTTTATTAAATTTGTTGTCATAAGAAATAAGAAATCCAAAGTTAATTTCACCTAGAAAAACCAAATCAAAACTGCATCAGCCTGTTTTTCATTGGGAAAACTTGCATTTCCACATGCTATCATTAGTTTTATAAGACTTATGAATTGTGGCACTCCAATTTAGACTCATTATCTTGTCAAACTCTTCATGGAAAGGTATGATTTCAGTAATTATTCATCTGCATAAGTTTAAGCCCATGGTAAAACATAAAGCAAACACAACAAAAAGTGTTCAATTACGTGTGTGTTTGTGACAACAAGAACTTTAAATGATAATTTTTAAGGAGGGGAGTAAATAATAAAGTTTGATATCCAAGGCTGGACCTGCTTTTCATAAACCTATGCTGTCTGGGCCTGATCACCTGGCTGTCCTTACGTGCTGTGTGATGGTACTCAAGATGACAAGGTAGCCCACTTAGTTGGTGACAGAAAAACAGTGGATGTTGTCTCCCTGGACTTTACTAAAACCTTTCACATAATTTCCCACAACATTCTCCTGGAGAAACTGATTGCTCCTGTCTTGGATGGGGGCACTGTGCACTAGATTAAGAACTGGCTGGGTTGGTGGGCCCAGAGACGGATGGTGAACTGAGTTGCATCCAGCTGGCAGCTGAATGGGGTTCCTCAGGGCTCAGCATTGGTCCCAGACCTATTTAATATTTTGATTGATGATCTGGATGAGAGAATCAAGTGTACTCTCAGTCAGTTCACAGACGACAAGTTGGGTGGGAATATTGACCTTTCAGAGAGCAGGAAGGCCCTACAGAGGGATCTGGACAGGCTGGATCAGTTGGGCCAAGGCCAATTGTATGATGTTTAACAAGGTGAAGTACTGAGTCCTGCACTTAGGTCACCTAATAACCTCATGCAGTGTCACAGGCAGGCATGCATCTCTGCATGCCTGGAGAGAGAAAACGCAGCTGGGATGAGCAGAGGGCAAGTGCTGTACCTTTAGCCAGTGCTAAAGCAGCTAGATAACTTTCTACCAATTATGTTAGAATATGCAAACCTTCTGATGTGTATAAATACCTATTCTGTAAACAATAAATTGTTACATATTCGGCATCCCTGAACACGCAGCACATGCGTGTTTAATGTCGCTCTGGCTGTCCCAACCGCAACAATGCAGCACTAAAGTATAGCCTTCCCCCTGTCCATGCCTCACTCCTTCTTCAGCCCAGGCATTACTTCGGCCCCGGGCACAGGTAGGAGGAGGCCTTCTTCAGGGCTTGCCGAGAGGTGAGTGTGCCCCTGCACTCCCCAGGGGATGGCTGAGGGAAACGGAGGACAAAGAAAGTGCTGGTGGCTCTCCATAGTTACATATAATATAAGTTTATTCACTCTAGAGACAATGGGCCTCGTGGAGGATCCAAGCTTATCAGGGATAACCAAGGAAGAGCCCTTCCCATTTCCGGCCCATGGTTCTTATAGGGGGTTCTGGCCAATGGGAACAGAGGAGAAGGGAAGGGGACAAACCATCTGGGGTAAGAAGTAGAGATATGACAGAACATACCAAATAAAAGAACAATAATATACAGAGAGAATTACATACTAATTACACATTACTACACTAAAGACTTGGTTGGAAACAGTTCTACAGTGGCTGAAAAGCTGCTTGTTGGAAAAGGACCTGAGTATGCTGGTCAACAGCTGACTGAACGTGAACCAGCAGTGAGCCCAGTGTGCCAAGAGCATCCTGGCCTGTATCAGCAATAGTGTGGTCAGCAGGACCAGGGCAGTACTCAGCACTGACAAAGCTGTGCCTTGAATACTGTGCTCAGGCTTCCTGAGTCTATCTCTACAAGAAAAACACTGAAGTGCTGAAGTGAGTCCAGTGAAGAATAATGGAGCTGGTGAATGGTTTGAAGCAAAAGTCTGATGAGGAGTGGCTGAGGGAGCTGATGGTGTTTAGCTTGGAGAAATGGAAGCTCAGGTGGGATCATGTTGCTCTCTAGCACTACTTGAAAGGTTGCAGTGAGGTGGAGGTCAGTCTTTCATTTAATAAGCAACAGGACAAGATGAAATGGCTTTAAGTTGTGTCAGGGGAGGTCTAGATAGGGTCAGAAAAATTTCTTCATGGAAAGAGTTGCCAAGCATTGGAACAGGCTTCCCCAGGGAAGTGTTTGAATTCCTGGAGGTATTTAAAAGATCTACAGAAGTGGTGCTTAGGGACAGGGTTTAATGGTGGTCTTGGCAATAATGAGTTAATGGCTGAACCTGATGGTCTTAAAGGTCTTTCCAACCCAAAAAATTCTATGATGTTTGATGAAGTGCAGGAGAGTACTGTTGATCTTTAAATCAGAGGTACAAAGACTACTCTGTCAGTGATAAAGGAGACCGTAATTATGTCAGAGATAGTATTTATACCATAGAATCAGAGAATTATAAAATCATAGAATCATAAAATCATAGAGTAGTTTGGATTGGAAGGGACCTTAAAGATCATCTACATGTAAGTAGTGTAATATGTATACACACTCTATTGATTGCTTTACTTTTACTTATCTGTTCATGTCAGTGATGTGGACTGACAGATTGCACAACTATTGCACTTTGCCATTCCAGTGAACAGTGCATCTCCTTCCTGACTATTACAACTTGTGGATTAATTCTTCATAACTATATTACAGAAACCAAATTCTGCACTCTTGAATAAAAAGAAGGAAAGTCTTATCTTGCCATAAAGACATTTTCATTAGAGTAAGGCTGAGTATAAATTATCTTTTCTAGGAATTGAAGACTATTTTCCTAATGCAAACATCATGAACTATTAAATGCTTTCATCCTCCAATGTAAATACATAGAAAGACCTAT